>MU751622.1:0-11963 GCA_026770625.1 Nicotiana glauca
CAAGATATGACAGTGCCTCCATAGGTAAACACATAACCTGTTTGAGATCGAGCCTTGTGTGGGTCAGATAAATACACAGCATCAGCATAACCAACAAGATCGGGGCTGCAATTGTTGACATAAAATAAGCCCATATCGGTAGTCCCTTTTAGATACCGCAATATGTGTTTGATTCCATTCCAGTGTCTCCTTGTGGGAGCAGAGCTATATCTTGCTAAAATATTGACTGAAAAAGTTATGTCAGGCCTTGTAGTATTGGCAAGATACATTNTAACCATCGGAGTGCTTAATGGATGTGCTCCATCCATGTAAAACCGTTTAAGTACCTTTTCTATGTAGGTAGATTGATGAACAAAAATTCCGTTTGCCAGATGTTCAATTTGCAAACCAAGACATAATTTTGTCTTTCCGAGATCTTTCATCTCGAATTCCTTCTTTAAATAATCAATTGCCTTTTGGAGTTCTATAGGAGTTCCAATAAGGTTTATGTCATCAACATATACGGCAAGTACAACAAATTCCGATGTTGTTTTCTTTATAAAAACACATGGGCAAATGGCATCGTTTATATAGCCTTCCTTTAATAAATATTCACTAAGACGATTATACCACATTCGTCCTGATTGCTTTAGACCATACAAAGATCTTTGCAATTTGATTGAAAATATTTCCCGGGATTTTGAATTATTTGCATTAGGCATTTTGAATCCCTCGGGAATTTTCATGTATATCTCATTATCAAGTGAGCCATAAAGGTAGGCGGTAACCACATCCATTAAATGCATGTCAAGCTTTTCATGGACAGCAAAACTAATGAGATAACAGAACATTATAGCATCCATAATGGGTGAATATGTCTCTTCATAATCGACACCAGGCCTTTGTGAAAATCCTTGTGCAACAAGGCGTGCCTTATATCTTTGTACCTCGTTTTTCTCATTTCTCTTGCGTACAAAGACCCATTTATAGCCAACAGGCTTAACACCATTAGGTGTTTGGACTACAGGCCCAAAAACTTCACGTTTTGCAAGTGAATTCAACTCTGATTGGATTGCTTCTTGCCATT
This sequence comes from Nicotiana glauca, assembly GCA_026770625.1. NCBI lineage: Eukaryota > Viridiplantae > Streptophyta > Magnoliopsida > Solanales > Solanaceae > Nicotiana > Nicotiana glauca. The sequence continues at coordinate 1,067 of MU751622.1, forward strand.
TTGGCCAATCAAGTCTTTGTCGACATTCTCCAACAGATTGAGGTTCAAGATCCTCACTTTCTTGCATAATGCTGGATGCAACATTATATGCAAAGACATAATCCACCACTATATCCACTCGATTCAAATTTATCTCAATATCGATTGGATTTATTGATAGTTCCTTATTTTCTTGAGTCTCGGGCTCAGTGGATTCCTCATGAATCTCAGAATTTATTAAATCGTGGATTTCTTCATGAGATTCTTTTGTAGTGTCATTTTGATCATTTATTTTCCTTTTTCTAGGATTTCGATCTTTGGAACCTAATGGTCTGCCACGTTTCAGGCGTGCTTTTGACTCATTAGCTATGACACTAGAAGATTGTCCAATAGGGACATCAATACGGATTGGAACATTCTCCGCAGGGATATGTGATTTTGTTATCCTTTTCATATCTGTAAATGCATCTGGCATTTGATTTGCTATTCTCTGCAAATGAATAATCTTTTGTACCTCTTTTTCACAAATAGAGGCACGTGGATCAAGATGAGATAATGATGGATTTTTCCACAAAATTTCCCGTTTGGTTTCACCAACTTCTCCCCCTAATTTTGGGAAAAGTGTCTCATCGAATCGACAGTCTGCAAATCGTGCAGTAAATAAATCCCCCGTCAATGGTTCGAGGTAGCGAATAATGGAGGGCGATTCAAACCCAACATATATTCCTAACCTTCTTTGCGGACCCATTTTGGTGCGATATGGCGGTGCTACAGGCACATATACTGCGCATCCAAAAATTCTTAAATGGGATATATTAGGTTCATGACCCAAAACTAATTGCAACGGGGAATATTTATGATAATTTGTCGGTCTGAGACGAACTAGCATTGCTGCATGCAAAATGGCGTGACCCCAAACAGAAGTGGGCAGCCTCGTTTTCATGAGTAACGGTCTTGCTATCAATTGCAGACGTTTAATTAAAGACTCTGCAAGACCATTTTGAGTGTGAACATGAGCTACAGGATGTTCCACTTTTATCCCAATTGATAAGCAATAATCATTAAATGCTTGGGATGAAAACTCAGCAGCATTATCAAGTCTAATAGACTTAATTGGATTATCAGGAAATTGTGCCCGTAATCGAATTATTTGTGCCATTAATTTTGCAAACGCGAGGTTGCGAGATGACAATAGGCACACATGGGACCATCTAGAAGATGCGTCTATTAAGACCATAAAATATCTAAACGACCCACTAGGTGGGTGAATAGGTCCACAAATGTCCCCTTGTATACGTTCCAAAAACGCAGGGGACTCAATTCCAACCTTTGTTGGTGATGGTCTAATAATTAACTTGCCTTGATAACAAGAAGTGCAAGAAAATTCATCATTTAAAAGAATCTTTAAATTCTTTAATGGATGCCCATTTGAGTTTTCTATAATTCGTCTCATCATAATTGATCCAGGGTGTCCCAATCGATCATGCCAAAGTACAAAAGTATTGGAATCTGTAACCTTTTGGTTTACAATATAATGTGCCTCAATTGCACTAATTCTTGTCCAATACAGGCCACAAGACAAAGACGGAAACTTCTCAATAGCCCTTTTTTGGCAAGAGGCATTTTTGGTAATGATGGGATATTCAAGATTATTCCCATCTATTGTCTCAATATGATATCCATTTCTGCGGATATCTTTAAAACTCAACAAGTTTCTCTTAGACTTGGAGGAGAACATTGCATTCTCTATGATAAGTATTGTTCCCTTAGGCAGAGTTACAGTAGCTCTTCCAGAGCCTTCAATTAATTTACTACTACCAGAAATTGTAGTAACATCTGCCTTACACATACTTAAATGAGAGAAATATTTCTTCTCTTTGAGTATTGTATGTGTTGTACATGAATAAACTAAACAAATATTTTTACAATTGAACTTTGATCCAAGATTGTTTTGTGAGGTATCCATATTTGCTTAATCTTCTCAAAGAGCTTCTTGAGACGGTAGAGTCTCGTGCTGATAACGTGTTATAAAATAATAAAAGAACAAGAGCAATATTGCAGAGAAAGAGAGAGAGGAAATTCTTATTGAATTTTGGGATGATTTACAATGGGGTAAGACCCTCTATTTATAGGAGAAAAATGACTTAGTCATAAAGTAAAACTCTCTACAAAATAGACATTCACTCCAAATAGAATTCTATTCTAAACATCTACTATTTTTTCTTTTATTGATCTTCCATTTCTTTCCTCCCAATTCCCTAATCTCTCTACTGTTTTTTCTTTTCTTTTGTTCTCTATTCCTAGTTTATACTGCCTCTACAAGCTATTTGTTCTTTCTTTCCTTTTTATTTATCTTCCCTACAATTGCTCTTTCAATCTGCCTCATTAAATTTAACATTTCGTATTCAAGAACTTTAAAGAGTGGAAGAAATTTTACTTTACTGCATTCGGTTTAATTCTTGGAGTTACTATAGAAACAAAACTTTAAATAAAAGAATTTGAACTATAACAACTATAGGAGAATCAAGTTACTAAGTCATACCAGGAAAGTGTGGGAAATGATGGTAGAGGGGAGGGTGAGGAGGGCAGTGTCTATATCTGACAACCAATTCGGGTTCATGCCAAGTCGTTCTATTGCGGAAGCTATCCACCTTATCAGGAGATTGGTGGAACAGTATAGAGATAGGAAGAAGGATTTGTACATAATGTTTATTGACGTAGAGAAAGAGTATGACAAGTGTCACGACCCAAAATCCACTAAGGATCGCGATGACGCCGGACACTGCTGTCAGGCAAGCCAACCAAATTACTTGATGAAGTTCTCATTTTTAACAATCTAGAAAACTAAGATTTGCCTTCAATTTTTCATAAATAAAAAGATAACTGCTTCAATTCAAATTAAATAATAAGCAATTAATACAAAATATTTCAACCAACCCAGAACCCGGTGTCACGAGTACATGAGCATTTACTAAGAAGGAAATAAAATATAACATCCGTCCGGAATACGGCGGACAGAAAGTAAATACAATTTACTCGAAAGGACTATACTAGTTGCGGACCGCCTCGAATAATGCAACTCACCAAGTCCCCGAATCATCCGTGCTGCTAAGCCTAGTAGCCCACTAGAGTTACATATACCTGTGCAACAAAAAAATACACAGAAATGTAGTATGAGTACGAAAACAACGTGTACTCAATAAGTATCACGTCTAATCTCGAAGAAGTAGAGACGAGATGGTCGACTTCGACACTTACTAGGGGTCCAGTAATGATGTCAATCATACACTAAATCGTGGATTTCTATAAACATGATGTTTAATCCAACAGAGGAAAACTAATAAATAATTATTTATTTTATAGGAAACTTCCAAAATTTCTTTTCATTATTTGTCCAAATATTCTCTAGCCATAAACAGGCAATAACAACTTTAATAAGTTCAGGGTAGCAATACAAGCATGCGTAAATCATGCCGAGGCGTACGACCCGCTCCAATAGAAAATAAATTGTGCACTGCCGAGGGTCGAACGATGCGAACCATAGATGCATCTATTACCCCGCTTGCGAACTATCCATGCGACGCGGTCAACATAAATTAAACAATTACCCTGCTCGTAAATCATGCATGCGATGCAGGTACACATAGAAATACATGTTGAGGTAGCAAATTAAGAATTTATCAGGGAATATTTATTCAAATAAAAGCCACTTTCTCTTTTAATAATTTAGGAAAATAAGTTTAATCCTTTCTGAACTTTATTCATTAATTCGATGTGGTTTAAGCAATTCGAGCTATCAATAGGTTTACAATTAATCCAAGTATAGCATGTTTTTGGGTCCTATACTACCCGGACAGTAGCATAATAGTAGGTATGCACAGACTCTCGTCACCTCGTGCGTATGTAGCCCCCACAAATAGAAGCACATAACTAATTAATTCACCTATGGGTACAATTCCATCTTACAAGGTTAGAAAGTAGACTCACCTCGCTCCGAAGATCCATAACCGGCATTTCACGCCTTTCTGAAGACTCAAATCGATGAGAGAAGCTCCAAATCTAGCCAATAATGATACCAATCCATCAATATATACTTAATTATTCATTACAACCCAATTTATAACCATTCCTAACCCCGATCGAAAAGTTGACGAAAATGCCCTCGGGCCCACGTGCCCGGATTTCCAAAATTTTCGAAGAATAAGTTTACCCATAGCTTCACAAACTCAAATACATAATTTATTCTCAATTTCATGCCCAAAATCGTGGTCAAAATCCAAAAATCTCAATTTCTAGATTTTTCTTTAAAACCCCAAGTTTTCCTTTAGATTCTCATGAATTTTGATGTAAAATCTAAGGTATAATCACAAAATATAATTGAAAATTAGTTAGAGGAACTTACCCAATGATTTGATACAAGAATCCACTCTCAAAATCACTCATTCTCGGACCTAGGGTTCAAAATATGATAAAATGAAGCAAAAACTCGAGTTACACAGCTAAAATCAAACCGCATATATCGCATTTGCGATCCAGGGTTCGCAATTGCGAGCCCTCGCAAAAGCGAAGAAAGCCTTCGCAATTGCGAACAAAGAAGCGCTGGAAAGGGTTGCATTTGTGACAAAAAGTTCGCAATTGCGAACTGGGCATCGCAATTGCGATGGTTATGTTCGCCATTGCGATCATACCAGAAGCAGCAGTTTTTCCCGACACAAAAATGAGCATAACTTCCTCATACGATATCCAAATTCGATGATTCTTTTTGATATGGCTCCGTAATTACGATACGATACGGATCTAATGGTTCAATAAAAACTTAATTTGGAGCTTATTTGCTTAATATGGTACCCCTGTATGTCCAAAGAAATGACGTTGAAATATCAGAAAAGAGCGCGATACAACTCGAAACACACCCGATGCCCTCGGGACCCCGTCCAATCACACTGACCCACTCCATAACATAATACGGACCTGCTCGAGGCCTCAAATCATACCAAACAATGCTAAAATCATGAATCAACCTTCAATTCAAGCTTTATGAGCTTTAGAACTTGAAACTTCTACTTTCGATGCCGAAACCTATCAAACCACATCCGATGGACTTCAAATTTTGCACACAAGTCATATTTGACATTACAGACCTACTCCAACTTCCGGAATCAGAATCCAACCCCGATATCAAAAAGTCTACTTCCGGTCAAACTTCTGAAAAACCTTCAAATTTCTATCTTTAGCCAAATGGCTTCAAAATGACCTACGGACCTCCGAATTCACTTTCGATCCCAACTCCAGAATCACCATACGGAGCTACTCCCAGACTCGGAATCCCAAACGAACATCGATATCACAGAAGTGCACTTCAACCCAAACTTATGAAATTTCTTTCAAAATGCTACTTTCACAATACGCGCCAAAACGCTCCGGGTCATCCAAAGCCCAATCCGGGCATACGACCAAGTCCGAAAGCATCATATGAACCTGCTGGAACCTTCAGATCCCGATTCCGAGGTCGTTTACTCAAAAATCCAATCCTAGTTAATTCTTTCAACTTTAAGCTTCCGAAATGAGAATTTTCTCTCCAAATCAACTCTGAACTTCCCGCAATTCAATTTCGACCACGCGTACAAGTCATAATACCTGAAATGAAGCTATTCATGGCCTCAAACTACTGAACCACGCACTAGGGATCAAAACGACCGGCCAGGTCGTTACAACAAGGTTCATATGGAGGTCTTATGGAGATGCCTGGAGGTGAAAGATGGGCCTGTAGCCTACATTAGGGCAATAAAGGACATGTACGAGGGAGCTAAGACTCGAGTTAGGACTGTGGGAGGTGACTCGTAGAACTTTCCGGTTGTTATGGGCTTGCACCAAGGGTCTGTACTCAGTCCTTTCTTATTTTCCCTGACGATGGATGCACTAACACACCATATTTAAGTGGAGGTGCCTTAATGTATGTTATTCACTGATGATATAGTTCTGATTGATGAGATGAGAGGCGGTGTTAATGAGAGGATATAGGTTTGTAGATAGACCCTAGAGTCTAAAAGTTTCAAGTTGAAAGTTCAGTAATGCGTCGGGAAAGCGGACTTAGACGTGACGCTTGACTCATAAGTCATCCCCAAAAGAGGTCTAGGGGGATGGAAATATTGACGAGGATGTCATGCACCGTATAAGAGTGGGATGGATGAAATGGAGGTTATCATCTGGCGTCCTGTGTGACAAGAAAGTACCACCAAAACTTAAAGGCAAGTTCTATTGAGCGGTGGTTAGACCAGCCATGTTATATGGGGTTGAATGTTGGCAGCCAAGAATTCTCATACCAAGAAGATGAAAGTGACAGAAATGAGGATGTTGAGATGGATGTACGGGCACACTAGGCGGGATAAGATTAAAAATAAAGATAGTTAGGAGAAGGTGGGCGTGGCTCCCATGGACGACAAGATACGGGAAGCGAGACTTAGATAGTTTTGGCACGTGCGAGGAGAAGCATAGATGCTCCGGTTAGAAGGTGTGAGCGGTTGATATTAGCAGGTATGAGGAGAGGTAGAGGGCAGCCTAAGAAGTATTGAGTGAGGACGTGAGGTGATCAGGTAGGGCATGGGGCAACTTCAGATCTCCAAGGACATGGCTCTAGATAGATAGGTATGGAGGTCGAGCATTAGAGTTGTAGGTTAGGAGGGAGTCGAGCCTTTTTTACTTTGTTACCGGGGGTGGGACTAGGATGATTATGTTTCACCTTGGGTTGTTAGTGGTTTATGTAGCTGCCACACTTTTTCCTATGTCATTAGTACTTCTTATTGTTACAACTTTTACATTTATTTCTTGTTTCTTACGATGCTGATATTATTTTATTTTCTGTCTTTTGTTGCTGTCACTGATCTATTGTCTATTGTCTAATGTTTCTTTTCTTCTTCTTGATCTGAGGGTCTTTCTGAAACAGACTTTCTATCTCCCCCCCTTCCCCCCCCGGAGTAGGGGTAAGGTCTGTGTACACTTTATCTTTCCCAAACCTCAATTGTGAGATTTTTACTAGGTTGTTGTTGTTGTTGTTATTGTTGTTTAAATAAAAGAATTAAAAAGAATTAAAATTGTTACATTTCTAATTAGGAAGAATAAGAGAAAAATTCAAAAAAAAAATGATAAAAATAATTGGTAATTCTAATTATGAAGACGTGCCATGTTATATCTTTATAAGCCAGATACAAATCGTACTCTTCACATAATGACCAATAATCTATTAGTAAAATATAAAACTTTTATCCCATATATTTTCTACTCTCGATAAATAAATCAGAAAAATCCTTGTAACACCAGAGTCACCTGCATTGCAGCATCATGAACCATATACAACACATACAAACACAAAATAACAAAAATGGCTTGAAATTGGAAGTTGCATGTGAACTACAAAAGTAATGAATTGATTAAAAAAAAAATTGTCAAATTAATCATATAGCATTCAATAAAAGCTTGCCAAACTTCTTCACCAAATCCTGAAAAATGATAGAAAGATATTCTTAATATCATCACAATAATCTACTCAATATCTATATGCATAAACATAGTTTAATATGCAAAGGTGTGGATACATGAACATTTGCTGAATATTTAGTTTTACCCTAATTTTAATAGCATGCAATACGAAATATTGTTAAGACAAAAAAAAAAAGGATTTAAAAATTCACCAGCCATGCAGTTAAAATGAAACCAGATACCACAATATATAGTTGGATTGGAAATTGGGTGGTCAAGCTGAGAATTGAAAAGATTGGAAAATCAAACATTAATACTCATAATTGTATAATTACTTTTAATAACGATTGCAAAAATTAAATAGAGAGTTTTTATTGGATTTGTGAAGAAAAATAAGAGGATTGGGAGAAGTCGTTTCTGATTTGGAATGTTAATACTCCCTAATCAGCTTTATTTTAGACCGTTTCTTCTATAAGCTGCTTATTTTTTCCAATTAAATTGAATCTCTTCCTCTCCGTTATTTAATATTTATAATTAATATATATAATGAAAGATGTAATTCAATTCCAAAATTTCCTCCTCTTCCCTTATTTAAACTCATAACAATAATTATGTAGAAAAAGAATTTTCATAATGGAGATTGTACTAAAATTAGGATAAAAGTCCAAAAAATAGAAAAAAAGATAAATAAGTGTTGGCTTTAGAGGATTTCCACGGGAGAAATTCAAAAATAGCCAGATTTACCACTGGTCATTGAAAAATAGCCAAGTTTCAAAAGTCATCAAAATTTAGCCACTTTAAATCTGAGCGAAAACACTGTTCAAAATCCGAAAAAATACGCCCGTAAATTTTACGGGAGTTCCAGCATAAGTATGCTTGAACTCCCGTAAATTTTACGGGAGTTCCAGGATAACTATGCTGGAACTCCCGCAAATTTTACGGGAGTTCAAGCATAATTATGCTGGAACTCCAGTAAATTTTACGGGAGTTCCAGCAAGTATAATTGTCCAGTATAATATACTGGAGTTTGGAGCACTGGTGCTCCAGTCTCCCGCAAATTTTACAGGAGTTAACAAAGTATACCGGTCCAGCATAATATGCTGGAGTTCGTACATAAATGCACCAGAACTCCCGTATATTATATTGGACCGGTCCTGTTGCAGCAAAAAATGGGCTATTTTTTTATTGACTTGGTAAACGCTGGCTGTTTTTCATTGACCAGTGTGAAAACTGGCTATACCATGAAATTTTAACGATTTCCACACCATCTTGCCAATTTAGAGCTTTATTTTTATAGATAGATCTTTTGGGTTGATAGTTCAAAATCTATCCTCTGAAGTGTCAAATTTCTTTATCAATACATTCCCCTATGTCTTAAGGGTTAAGAAATTCAAACAGATACGAACCTGGAGTGAGGATCAAAATTAGTCTTGTTCATCTTCGTCGCAAGAGCGCTCGATCAATGAGCTACTGTAATGACTCGGTCGGCTGTTTTTATGCCCCGATCTCCTATTAGATGCATTCCCCCAGTTTATTTATGCTATTTTGATTTTCCAGGAGGTTCGGTTTTGAGTTTCGGAGAGTTTTAGGACACTTAGTCCCTAAATGAGAGCTTAAATGCTAGAAAACTGACCATAGTTAGAACATTGTGAAGACGACCTCGGAATGGAAATCCGATGTTCCGTTAGCTCTGTTAGGTGATTTCGGGGTTGGAAACGTGTTCGGAATGTGTTTTGGAGGTCCGTAGCTAATTTAGGCTTGAAATGCCGAAGTTTGAATTTTTGAAGTTTCCGGTCCGATAGTGAGATTTTGATCCAAGGGTCGGAATGGAATTCCGGAGGTTGCAGTAGCTCCGTCATGTCTTTTCCGCTGTGTCTGTAAAATTTTAGGTCATTCGGACGTGATTTGGTTAGGTTTTTGATCGAAAGCGTGTTTTGAGAGAATTTGAAGTTCTTAGGCTTAAATCATTGATTAATTCGAGTTTCCGACATTGTATTAGGTAGTTTAAGGATTAGTACAATTTTGAATGATGTTATGGGATATGTACGTATGTTTGGTTGAGGTCCCGGAGGCCTCGAATGTGTTTCGGATGCTCAATGGAGCATTTTGGAGTTGTGTGAAATTGCAGAAAATCCTTCAGCTCTTGCAGACCCCTTTTCCTCTTCGCGTTCGCGTCCTCCTCCATGCGTTCGCGTAGTGCAATGTTAGAGGAGGAACAATTTCTTCTTCGTGTTCGGTTTCAGTGCCCCGCATTCGCGAAGCCCTGTCATTTCCTCCTTCGCGTTCGCATACCCAACATCGCATTCGCGTACCTTTGCAAAGTCCACCCTTCGCGTTCGTGTATTGTTCCACGCGTTCGTTAAGAGTAAATCGTAGGCCACCATATTTTCCTCCTTCGCGTTCGCGAGCCAGCTTCCGCATTCGCGAAGAACAATTTAGCAGTTTTCAATTTCCTTCTTTGCGAACGCGTGACTTCTTGTGCGTTCGCGATTAATTAAATACCTGGAAAATATAAACATTTCAAAATCCGAGGGCTAGCCATTTTTACCAAAACTCAAGCTTGGGAGCTCGGATTTGGGAGAGATTTCGAGAGTTTTTTAGAGGCATCGATTGAGTAACGATTCTAGACTCCTTTTTGCTCATAACCCACTAATCTAATCATGAATTCTCCTTTTAATTTCGGATTTTAGATGAAAATTTCATAAACATTCATAGACCAAATTTTTGAGTTTTGAGTGGGTGTTTGAACTCCGATTTGAGAGATTTATATATGGGTGGACTTGTGAGAGTACGAGGGTTCTGAAAATGTTACTTTCATCCGATTCTGAGACGTTGGCCTGAGGGGCATTTTGATCATTTTACCAAATTTCGCATCTTAGATTTGAATTAAATAGTAGAATCAGTTGTTTGAGATGTTATTTACGATATGTAATTGAATTGAATATATTTGGGCCATTTAGAGTCGAATACTCGTGGCAAAATTGTAATTTTGAGTTTATTTGGAGCCGGTTCAAGGTAAGTGGCTTGTCTAACCTTGTGTGGGGGACCTTCCCCTTAGGATATGATATTTGGAAATTGAATGCCTTGTACGTAAGGTGACGAGCGCGTACTTGAGCTAATTGTTGAAAATCCGATTTTACTTAAATATTTAGAATGAGTTTCTTTCTTACATGCTTTATTCCATTTGCAATTATAGCCTGTGTTAGTTTAGAAAATCATGCTTAGTTGATCTAAATTGCCTATTTGCTTAAGTTGCTTTGTTTGTACTACGTGAATCATGTTAGGCTAGAACTACCTGTTACCTTGTATTTTTGAACTTTGTTGCTGAATATCTTCTTGTTGTGACTGCGCATTTACATTGGGACTATGAATGTGGGATTCGGGTAGCCCCCCCTTGTTTGTTTACTTTGGGACTACGGGTAGCTCCCCCCCCCCCCCCCCC
>MU751622.1:12310-59393 GCA_026770625.1 Nicotiana glauca
TACTTTGGGACTACATGTTAGATTTTCGGTAGATCTCCCTGCACATTGATAGTTGGACTATGAGACGGTATCTCGGGATATCCTTCGGATATACTCACATGATGGACTACGAGATGGTATCCCGGGAGCTCCTCGGACAATTGATGAAATGGACTACAGGACGGTATCCTGGGAGATCCTCGTTGTTGGTATTGATATTGAGCTGTTTTACTCCGTGTTACCTTATTCACTGTGTGTTATTTGTTGCCTTGTATAACCTGTCTTACTTCATAACTGTACTCATTATTTCTATTTATTTCATATTGTTGCAAGACTTTTTATTATGTTTATTCTCAGTAGGGCCCTGACCTTACTCGTCACTACCCGACCGAGGTTAGGCTTGGCACTTACTGAGTACCGCTGTGGTGTACTCATGCCCCTTCTGCGCATGTTTTTCACGTGCAGATCCGGGTACTTCCACCCAGGCGTATGACCCTTGAGGCGGAGAGATCTAGCAGAGACTTCGAGGTACATCTGCCATGTCCGCAGACCAAGGAGTCTCTATCTTATTCTAGCTTTAGCAGTTAGCCTTCCTTTCTTACTGTTGTTTTAGACATTCTGGAGTTAGAGCGGTATAATATATTCTGATAGCTTGTGTTCCCATGAGTTTCCGAGTTTTTGGATGATATTGTAGACTTCCGCGTTATGGAGTTGTATATGCGAATCGGAATCTATATACAGTTTTCTTATAGTTGTTCGGTGTTTGAATTATTATTTTCCGAAATTTATTTTATTTTCCGCATTTTAGGCTTACCTAGTTGTAGAGAGTAGGCACTATCACGGCGTGTTCACGGTGGGTGAACTGGGATCGTGATAAGTTGGTATCAGAGCTCTAGGCTCATAGGAGTCACAGGACGCAAGCCAGTTTATTAAAGTCTCGCTGATGGGTAAGGAGACGTCTGTACTTATCTATGAGAGGCTATGTAACTGTTAGGAAAAATTCCACTTCATTTGATTTCGTTGTCGTGCGAGATTTTAATATCACAACTAAACTTCTGTCTTTCTATTCTCTCACAGATAGTGAGGACACGCACTACTCGATAGGATCAGGCACCCGCGCCCCCTACTGCCGCCGTCAGAGGCAGGGGCCGGGGTTGAGGCCCAGGATGCACTCGTAGTACAGCCAGAGCACCCACGCGAGCTACCTTTGAGGCACCACCAGTAGCAACATCCGGAGTCCAGACACCCGATATGTCTGCCACTACTACTCCAGCACTCCAGGAGACTTTGGCACAGTTTATGAGTATGTACACCACTCTGGCTCAAGCAGAGTTGCTGCCCCTCACTGCAGCCACATCCCGGGCCGGGGGAGGAGCACAGACTCCTGCCGCCCGCACTCCAGAGCAGCAAGTGCAGGTTGATCAGGCCCAAGAGGTTATACCTGCACCGCTTGCAGTACCAGTTCAGCCCGAGGATAGGACAGCGGCTTCAGAGGATGAGCAGCGGAGACTTGAGATGTTCAAGAAATATGATCCTCCGGTATTTAGTGGGTTAGCATCTGAGGATGCCTTATGTTTTCTGGTGGAGTGCTACCGTATTCTTGATAAGTTAGGATTTTACCATATTTATGCCCCTACTTGCTATTGCTTTGGTTACAAATTGCTACAAAATAGTCCCAAAATACTTACAAGTTGTGCTTGATTGCAGGTTTGAGCGACAAAGTGACAAACGTCAAAGATCAGCTCAAAATGGAGTGAAAACTGCTCAACTGTCGAAGACTAAGTGAAATGAGGAAAACAGAGCCCAGTGCGGACCGCGCAAGAGCGAATGCGGCCGCACTAGGAGATTCAGAGACTTGGCATTCTCATGCTGGAATCAATGCGGGCGCGGTACTTGTAACGCTGTCCACGGTCAGGCTTTGCGGCCGCGCTACACTTTTACGCGGTCCGCACACATGAGTTTCAGATACTAGAAATTTGGAGATAAAAGCCACGCGGCCGCGCTACACTTTTGCGCGGTCCGCGCGAACGAGATTCAGAGAGCTGAGGTTTTGTCCCTTTCTAGCAATGCGCTCCGCGTTCATTTATATGTGGCCGCACCAACGCCCACCGTTGTGCATTCTCTCATGGTCCACGGTCCTCAACTTCAGAGAAGCTGAAATCACGAGTCCAAGAGCCAGCGCGGCCGCGGTCCTTTTTGTGCGGTCCGCGCTGACCCCGCAGGGGTATTTTTGTCCAGCTTTTCCAGCCTAGTATAAATAGAACATTTTACCATTTTTAGGTTAAGGTTTATGCTCTGAACGTAGTTGAGCTCGTGAGACCGAATATTGTAGCCATTTTTGGCACTTTTTCTCGTTATTATTGTAGATTCTACTTAGCAATTAATTAATATATTAAGTTCCTCATCTATTTCTTCTCTTTCTTATTTAATTATCTGTAGCTAAACCCATTAGCTAGGATTGTGGCTCAACCCTAGTGTGGGTAGTTGATGGGTGTTGCCATCTAGGGTGAGATCGATATTTAGTTTTTGTTATTTGTTTTAATTTTGTGTTTCAATTTCGAATTTGTGGTTGCTAACATGGATTCAAGCTTAGTGGGTCTAACTCTTCTTGAGATAGAGATTCCATGACCCCAAAATTTACCCAACAAGGAATTGGGATGGACCCATGAGAAATGGTAGTCCCAATTAACGGGTTATACCTCGAGAGAGTAATTACCCTACTTGAACCCTAGTTGCTTGGTCTAATTGGCCTACCCAATTGGTCTCGAGAGAGCTAATTGGGCAAAATCATTCTCTCTACCGAGAGGTGTGAGAATGGGTACAAATGTGCAACGGTTTTAGCATAAGCCCCAAATATATCAATCTTCCCTTAGTAACTTCTACCCATTGACTAGCCACCTAGGTAGTGTCACGACCCTAGTGCCTTTCTCTACATTAAATATAACTTAGCAATATTCTCCTAGCATAATTTAGTGTTAATCATTAGGTTTATAATAGTAGTTATAAAAACAAAGAAAACAAAAAATGTTTGAAGTGACATTAGAAGCACAACCGCATCTCTAGTCTAGACAGACAATACAACTTCACTACTAGCTCCCTGTGAAAATTTGATCCCGAACCACTATTCGGGTAAAAGCTATTGCGACCCGCATTTCCTACCTTGTTGTAGTGTTGAGTCGGCAGCGATCACTTTTTGGTGCCGTTGCCGGGGAGCTTACAGTGTTGACTATCTGTTTAGCTAGTTTTGTGTTTTGCTTCTCTTTCCTTCTTGTTTACTAATTTTGTTTGTGTCAATCAATCAGGTACAAATGGATCTCAATGCAAATGACCCTCTTGGAAATGCCATGGCGGGGGAAGAGGTTGAAGATATTGATCAAGATGAGTTTCCAGTACCTCAAGTTCCACGTAGAGGTTGAAATGCCAATGCAAATTCTAATCCGAATGAGAATATTCCAGACCCTCGTCCGCCACCGCTAAGAGTGGCTCCAAGAGTCCTCCCGAATCAAGGATATGCGAGTGCCATCGTTCCTCCCCGAATCCTGGCGGGGAATTTTCAAATCACAAATGTCATGTTGACCTTGCTCGAGCAAAGAGGGTATTTTATGGGCGCCTCCGATCAAAATACATACAAGCACTTGAAGGGGTTCGTTGATCCATGTTGGGGTAGCAAGCAAACAAACGTATCCGAAGATGCGTTGGATTAGTTAGAAAGGCTCCCCAATCATTCTATCACCACATGGGATGAATTGGCGGACAAATTTATTGCCCAGTTCTTTTCTCCAAGTCATATAGCGGCTCTTCGGGATGAAATTATAGCCTTTAAGCAAGAGCCAAAGGAACCTTTGCACGAGATATGGGAAAGATATAGAACAATGGTGAAGGAGTTCCCTAATAACGACATGATCGAGGCAATGATACAACAAACTTTTTATCGGGGAATCAACACCACGAATCAGTCCATTGTGAACCAATTAGCCGGAGGGAGCTTCATGAAACTTTCTTACCAAGAGGCATGTGATGTACTTGATGAAATGGCTGACACCTCTTCAGCATGGCAAAGTCGAGCAAATGTGCCCCAAGGTGACCCCACGGTCATCCATTTGCACAAGGAATTGCATGATCATGGCCAAGCTATTGCCGATCTTAGTACAACTATGAATCAATTGGCGAAGTCGCAATTGCAACAAGTCCAAAACCCGCGCCAAGTCAATGCAATGGAAAGTGTTTCTATGTTAAAAATGAGGCAAAGAGGGAAACAACAACCTCAAGGTAATTGTAAGAAATTTGACAACAACAATGATAGTGGTGGTTATTCGAATGAATGTTATGATAAAAAAATAAGAATGTCAATACCTCAATAACTACCAACGGAATAGAGGAAATCAAGGGAATCAACAATGGTGCCCCCAAGGAAATTGGGGCAATCAACAAGGTGACGGTAATTGGAACAATAACAACCAACAACAAGGTGGTGGCAATTTGAACAATAACAATCAAAACAACAATTGGGGGAACCAAGGTTACAATCAAGGAAATTGGAACGGAAACAATAATAATTGGAACAACAACAACAATCAAGGAGGGTGGAATAATAGAGTAAATCAAGGCAACCGGTGGCAAGGCTTTCAAAGGCCCCCCATGTGCCAACAACCGAACAATCCACCTACCTTTCAATCTCAAGGGTCTAGTTCTTCGGGTAGTGATATGGGGAGAATAGAAATGATGTTCGAACAAATGATGAAGAAGAACCAAGACTCCGATGCTTAATTGGCTTCTCATAATACCTTTATTCGGAATTTGGAGGTGCAACTTGGTCAAATATCTCATTCATTAAATACTCGACCTAAAGGTTCTCTACCAAGTGATACGGTAGTGAACCCGAAGTGAGGTAACAATTATGTTATGGCGGTTACAACAAGAAGTGGAAGAGGCGGTGATGTGCATGCCTCGAATGAAAATCAAGTTGTGAATGACGAAGTTGAGTTGCATGATGATAATGTGCCTTTGAATGTTAAAGATGTGGTTGAACCAAATGTGACCAATGATGTGCAGATTGATATTGATGATGAGGCCGGGGTAGAGAATCAAGATGCCGTGAACCCGTCAAGGGAACACGTTATTGATATGCCCGAGCCGGTGGTGCCCAAGGCCAAGGTACCCTTGCCTAGCCCCCACCTTACCCTCAATGGTTAGCAAAGCAAAAAGGTGACAATCAATTCAAAAAGTTCATTGAAATGATGAAGAGTCTTACTATCAAATATGTCGTTGGTGAAGGCCCTTGAACAAATGTCGGGGTACGCAAAGTTTATGAAGGATTTGGTCACTAAGAAGAGGTAGTTGGAGTGTGAAAGAATTAAAATGACGCATCAAGTGAGTTCTATAGTGCATTTTATGGCCCCGAAACTTGAAGACCCTGGAGCCTTTACTATCCCTTACACTATCAGTAGTGCGGATTTTGCCAAAGCCCTTTGTGAATTGGGAGCTAGCATTAACTTGATGCCTTATTCAGTTTTCAAGACTTTGGAAATCGGACAACCTAGGCCAACTTCCATGAGACTTCAAATGGCGGATCGATCGATGAAGGGGCCCTTAGAAATAATTGATAATGGTCTTGTTCCTGTTGATAAATTCATATTGCCGGCCGACTTTGTTATATTGGACTGTGAGGTGGACTTTGAAGTGCCAATTATTCTTGGAAGACCTTTCTTAGCTACGGGGAAGGCATTGGTTGCTGTTGAAGCAGGTGAGTTGACATTCCGTGTGGGAGATGAGAAGGTGGTATTCCATGTTTGAAAATCAATGAGACAACCCAATAGCATGGAGGTGTGTTCATTTGTGGACATTGTCACAGCTGTGATAGTGGATGACACAAGTTCCATGATAAATATTGAAGATCCTCTTGAGGCCGTGATTCTTAACATGGATGTCAATGATGATGCTGGTAGAGTGGAGTGCGTGAATGCATTTCATGGCATGGGTTCATATTCATATGAGCCTAGAAAGGTATTTTTGGATCTTGAAAACCGCAAAACTCCACCAACCAAGCCATCGATTAAGGAGCCCTCGGTGTTGGAGTTAAAGCCACTTCCTCCACACCTCAAGTATGAATTTTTGGGCTCTAATTCAAATCTTCCAGTTATTGTTTCTACTTGCCTTACTAACTTGTAGGTTGAGTCCACTTTGGAGGTGCTTCAAAACCAAAAAAGGGCAATAGGATGGACTCTGGCGGACATTCGGGGGATAAGCCCTGCATTTTGCATGCATAAAATCATCTTGGAGGAGGATGCAAGGCCTTCACTTGAACATCAAAGAAGACTAAATAAGGCGATGCAAGAAGTGGTAAAGAAAGAGGTTATCAAGTGGCTTGACACCGGTGTGGTTTATCCAATCTCCGATAGCTCATGGACCTCTCTGGTCCAATGTGCGCCAAAGAAAGGTAGGATGACAGTAGTGACCAATGCCAACAACGAGCTTATTCCTACTCGGACGGTTATGGGTTGGAGAGTTTGCAACAACGAGCTTATTCCTACTCGGACGGTTATGGGTTGGAGAGTTTGTATGGATTACAGGAAGCTTAACAAGGTGACAAGAAAAGATCATTTCCCATTACCATTCCTTGACCAAATGCTCGATCGTCTTGCGGGTCGAGCTTTCTATTGTTTTCTAGATGGTTATTCGGGGTACAATCAAATTCTGATTGCCCCGGAGGAACAAGAAAAGATGACCTTTACATGTCCTTATGGCACGTTTGCTTTCTCGAGAATGCCATTTGGACTATGTAATGCTCCGGTGACCTTCCAACATTGCATGATGGCTATTTTCACCGACATGGTGGAGGATATCTTGGAGGTCTTCATAGATGATTTCAGCGTGGTTGGGGATTCGTTTGAGGAATGCTTGATGAATTTAGATAGGGTATTGGCTCGATGCGAAGAAACTAACCTTGTTCTCAATTGGGAAAAATGCCATTTTATGGTTGAAGAAGGTATAGTGTTGGGTCACAAGATCTCCAAACATGGAATTGAGGTGGATAAGGCAAAGATCAAGGTGATTTCGAGACTTCCTCCCCCCACCTCCATCAAAGGGGTGAAGAGCTTTCTTGGGCATGCCGGGTTCTACCGGCGGTTTATTAAAGACTTCTCGAAGGTTGTGAATCCACTTTGCAAATTGTTAGAGAAAGATGCCAAGTTTATCTTTGATGAAAAATGCATGGAGGCTTTTGAGATTTTAAAGCACAAGTTGACCACAACTCCTATCACTACCGCACCTAATTGGGGTTTGCCCTTTGAACTTATGTGTGATGCAAGTGATATTGCGGTAGGGCGGTGTTAGGTCAACAGGTCAATAAATCGTTCCATCCCGTGTATTATGCAAGTAAAACGATGAATGAAGCTCAACAAAATTACACGGTGATGGAGAAGGAGTTATTGGCCATTGTGTTTGCTATGGAGAAATTTCGACCTTATCTTATGGGGGCCAAGGTGATTGTGCACACAGACCATGTCGACCTTAGGTATTTGATGACCAAGAAGGATTCTAAAGCAATATTGATGAGATGGGTGTTACTTCTTCAAGAATTTTACTTAGAAACAGTGGACCGGAAGGGAAGTGAGAATCAAGTTGCGGGCCATTTGTCCCGGTTGGAGGAAGAAGGGAGGCCATGTGATGACATTGAGATAAATGATACATTCCCCGACGAGCAACTTCTTTCCGTTTCTATGTGTGACATGCCATGGTTCGCGGACATCGCCAACTTAATTGTGACCGAAAATGTCCCATGTGAGCTCTTCTCCAACCAAAGGAAGAAACAGAAGTGGGATAGCTTGCATTTTTATTAGGATGATCCGTATTTGTTTAAAATTTGCACGGATGGTGTGATAAGAAGATGTGTCCCCGAAGGTGAACAATTGAGCATATTGGAGGCTTGTCACTCTTCTTCCTATGGTGGCCATCATGGAGGGGTGAGGACGACTTTAAAGGTTTTGAGTTGTGGTTTCGATTGGCCGACGTTTTTTAAGGATGCTAATGACTTGGTGAAGAGATGTGATGCATGTCAGAGAGCCGGCGGAATTTCAACAAAGGATGAGATGCCTCTCAATATGATTCTCGAGGTAGATATTTTTGATGTATGGGGCATTGATTTCATGGGTCCATTCGTGAGCTCTTGTGGGAACACTTATATTCTCGTGGCGGTGGACTATGTTTCAAAGTGGGTTGAAGTCGTGGCTTTATCCAACAACGAAGCCCAGAGTGTAGTGGCATTTTTGAAAAAGCGTATCTTCACAAGATTTGGCATTCCTCGTGCTATCATTAGTGATGGGGGGTTTCACTTTTGCAACAAGGCTTTTGATTCATCGCTTTCTAAGTATGGAGTAAATCACAAAGTGACCACCCCCTATCATCCTTAAGCTAGCGGTCAAGTGGAAGTCTCCAACCTTGAAATAAAGAGTATCTTGTCCAAGACGGTTAATGCTAATAGGACTGATTGGTTGAAAAAGTTGGATGATGCTCTTTGGGCCTATCAGATGGCTTATAACACCCCAATTGATATGTCTCTGTACCGGTTGGTGTTTGTTAAAGCTTGCCATCTTCCTGTAGAATTGGAGCACAAGGCTATGTGGGCCTTGAGGAAGTTGAACTTGGAATGGGATATTGCGGCGAATCTCCGTGTTGAGCAACTAAATCCACTTGATGAGTTAAGATTTAATGCCTACTCCAGCTCGTCCTTGTATAAGGACAAGATGAAGTATCTTCACGACAAATATGCTCGGGGAAAGGAATTCAAGGTTGGTGATATGGTTCTTCTTTTCAACTCCCGGTTGAGGTTATTTCCGAGAAAGCTCAAGTCAAAGTGGAGTGGGCCATTTGAAGTGGTATGTGTGACTCCTTTTGGTGCTCTTGATCTCAAGAACAAGAATGGTGAAGTATTCCGGGTCAATGGGCATCGTGTCAAGCATTATTTGGGGAAGTTTGATGACAGCCACGTGGTGGCACTTATTCATTTGAATTGATGAGATGGTAACATGCGTCGTGTCGCGACGTTAAATCAGGCGCTTCTTGGGAGGCAACCCATGTCTTTTTCTTTCTCTTTGATTTTCTTTGTAGCTTAGGATTTTTGAGCTAATTGTTTGTGAGATGTTGCAGGGATAGTGTTGAAGCAGTGCAAAACAAAAGGAAAGAAATTACAGTCTCTAAAGTTTGCCAGTGCAACCGTGGTGCATTTTTGCGCTGTCCGCGCTGGCATGAGCCAAGTTTACAAAGTCTCTGAAGTTTGTAGCGAGGCCGTAGTGCATATTTGTGCGGTCCATGCTGGCACGCCTAAAGTATGGTGCTCTCTAAAGTTTTCCACGCGGCCACGATGCATTTTTGTGCAGTTCGTGTGGGCTGCTTAGTGCAAGGCTGCATGACAAAAACCTAGCGCGATCCACGGTCACTTTAATGCGTCCGCGCTGGTATGTGAGTACGGGCCCCACTGGGTCTCTATAAATAGAGACCAAGGGTCTCATTTTACCCTTTTCGCACTTTGACACCCCAGAACCCTAATTTTACTATTCATCATTTTTGGGTGCCGTTCTTCTTGCTTGATTGGATTAATTGCACTTATTCTTCATCAATCTGGTAACATCTCATGCACTCATGATTAATTAATTTCTTAGTTTTCATCTCATTTGTTGCCCAGTAGTGTAACTTCTCTTTTTCTTCTCATTTTTGTTTGAATTACTAGTTTAGGTTAGATTCCTTGCTCGTTTTGTTTTTGTGTGCTGAACATGCTTAAGGATTGGGTAACTGAGTAGGGACAAGTAGGAGATACAATTTGAAAAAAAATGGAAGAAAACATGAAACCCTGACTTAGTTCCCTAACCCTAGCTCAGCGCGACCGCGTTGCCTTTTAGTGCGGTCCGCACTGGCCCACCGCGTCCGTGTTGCATTTTTGTGCGGACCGTGGTGGGAGATTCAGAGAGTTGTGTTTTGGCATCTTGGCCCAGCGTGGTTGCGCTACTCTTTTGCGCGGTCTACAGTGCCACTAACGCGGCCGCGCTACTCTTTTGTGCGGTCTGCGATGCCTCTAACCCGGCCGCACTCCTGTTTTGTGCGGTCCGCGGTACTCTGTTCTGCCAATTGTTCTGCAACTTGTACTGCCATTGTGTCTGCAATCTATTTTATTCACTTATTTCACTGCATATGCTTAAACTAACAATGTTAGATGCGCGTCTTTGCAGATAATGGTTAAACAAATGGGCCGCAAACAATCACAACAACCCGGGAGAGGTGGTTCCTCCCGACGGGGTAAAGGCAAGAGAATAGAAAAACTCACTCCCCAGGCTTGGGAGAACATAAAAAAGACCCAAAAATTTATTGGAGCTGTTGATAATGCTGCTTCTCATTTGTCGGGGAGTGAGTATGTTCCCTCCAAAAGCATCTCCTCAAATTAAGTCCCAACTCACATAACCGACCCCCTCCACCTAGTTGATACTCCTCCACCATCACCCACAATCAAAAGACCAGTGAATGTAGTCTCGGATTCATCTAACGAGTCCGCAGCCGGTAGTGAACAATACTCCACCTCCCCCACAGCTTCATTATCTGTAGAGAGTGCAGGAAGAGGTGATGGAGGTGAGCCTCAGGTTGGGGGAATTGCACGGACTAGGAAAGCTGAAGAGTGGGAAGATAGATTCGGGAGCCAAGTGGCTTACCACAAATTTAGGGAGTGGTGGCCGGTGAGGAAATTGATACCAGAAAGGAGCTTTATTGATACTGACCTTTTACCCCACAACCCTAATGTGCAGAGGCAGTTCAGAAATCGAGTGGGTTGGGAGTTCTTAAAGGAGAGGTGCATCAATGCTAATGAGCACATGGTTAGAGAATTCTACTATAATGTGGCTCACATTGTCAAGGATACTAAGGTGACCAAAGTGAGAGACAAAAAAATGGTGTTTGATGGGCAATCTTTAAATGAGTACTTGGGGGTTCCAAGAGGATGATGAGTCGCTTTATCTGGCTAAGTTAGCGATGGGTGAGAAAGTCCGACCTTGGTTGGCCCAGTTCTTGGCAATCCCAGGTACTGTCCCAACATGGTTGCAAGCAGGAAAGAAAATATACAGGAAGACCTTCAATTTTGAGGCTCGAGGGTGGTTGACATTTATGTATAGTCGGCTTGAACCTTCCACCCACGATTATACTGTTTCACTTACTTGGGCTGTTCTTGTTGCATCTATTATTTCCGGGTACCGTATTAATGTGGGCAATGTGATATCTCGGGTGATTATTGCTGTGGGGAAAGAGCATGACCGAAATTATCCTTTTACTAACACCCTTACAACGTATTTCCGGGAAATGAAGGTGGAGAAGAAAAGATATAATGTCAAGACCAAGCCTGTGGCTCCTTACTCTTGGTACAACATGCATGGCCTAGAAAACCCTAAGTCCAACAACTACCAACCACCTACCTCTGCCCCAACTGGCCAGTCTGAGGAGCCAATTGCGGTAGAGCCTTCTACCGAGCCTTCCACCATAGCTGCTACCACTACCATTGAGACCTTGCCCCCAGGTCCTTCTTCTGTTGATGGCCCCAGTACTTCAGCTGGCCCGGGAGTACCATCTTCAAAGACTCATCCCTTCACTGCCCATCAATTGAGTCGGTCCTTGGCTAGCTTGAACAACTAGATGTCGGATGCGACTTCCAAGTTGTCAACTTTGTCCTCCACTATTCAGACCCAGGAAGCACCTCAGCCAGCCCATATTCCTCAATCCATTGAGGACACTTTGAAGAAGCTCTTGGAAAACCAGGAAAAGATTATGAACATACAGGCCACTTTGACTACTGTTGTGGAGTCACATAGCAAGGCTCTGAAGGAGCTTGCTAAGGAGCACAGGAAGATGAGGAAAACACGGGCTTCTAAGGAGTCTGTGAAGCAGCTCAGGACTAATGTGGACATACTATTGGTAGATCAGATGCCTTTAGACTTGTTATTCGAGGACCCCACCCCAGATCCAGCAGCACCAGTAGTAGAGGCACAGCAGGAGCAGACACCCAGGCAGCTTAGGAAGAAGAGGAAGCTCCCCAGTACAACTGATGCAATGATTGAGGTAGCTGTCCCACAAGAGACCCCTTCTAGTTTGCCACATGTTGCACCTACCATCCAGCCAGTCCAGGAGCAGGCCCCAGTCTCAGTAATTGAGCAGTAGAAGGTCGGGAGCCAGTCTAAGGCTTCTGCACATACGGAGGACTTGGGGACCACTGACGATCCCATGCAGACGGACCAGGCCTAGGGAGCCTTTGTATCCTTTACTTTGATTTTGATGCTTATGTTGGTAGTTGGCATTGGGGACAATGCCAGCTTTAATTCGTGGGGGTGCGCCCTACTTGTTTTGATTATCCATGGATGATTGTATATATAGATTGATAGTTTATGCTTTACTTTGATTTTCTATCTTGGGGTTGTATAACTTTACACTTTAGCCACTTTTCTTCTACTTTTTATTTTCTCTTTTGGGCTATATATAAAGTCACATTTCTGTACATATTCATCTCCCATTGTATATTCTACTCCCCTATTGTAAATATTCATTCTATTTTCCATTTTCGCAAAAAAAAATTATTTTTAGCTTTATAGTTAGCCTCTTGTTTTGTTTTTTACGCTTCCAATAAGCCTTTGGTTTACTTAAGGCCACGGTTCTTTCCAAGGGTAGAGTATTTTATAAACTGGGTGGCTCTTCTCGATGGTGGATGGAGTGACAGCCTTCTTCAGGGTTTGAGTTCGTTTCTTTGATTTTTCTTTTGTTTTTGATAGTTGTAGTTAAGGGTACCTCAAACGAAGCTTCACTTGGGCCTAGCACATTTGCTTTTGATCCCATGGTCAAAGACATAATGTTTTGTTTGGGATGGTGAAAGTCGTGTCTTTGAGACTCTTGGGTTGACCAAACAATCATCATGTGGTCTTTTCGGACCATTGTGTGCTTGAATCGTAACTAAGGTCGTTATGGTACCTCGGCTCGATGTCTTTAGCAATTCCCTAGCGTGTATGGTGAGGAATCGAATTGTGAGTCCAAGTCCCGAGCCAATGGTCTAGGACTTGCCCTGAATGTATATTGAGGTGAAATCATAGGTGAAATGTGACTTGAGAAGTGACTATGGCTTTCCTTGATCCAAATGTTAATATGAACAATTCCATGGCCTACCAATGAAATGATCCCTTGTTAACCCTTTTGAGCCTTGACCCTTTTTTCTTCAAGAACCAATACTACAAGCCTATACCCGTTCTAAATGATACCCTCTTGGCACCCAAATCTTCCCTTGAGTAATGGCAAATGTCTAAGTTTGGGGGGAGAGACAAGAAAGGAAACAAAGTGATAGAAAGGTACGAAAGCAAAAGAAAAAGGAAGGCAATGAAAAAGCAAGAAAAGGAAAAGACAAAAAGAAAGTCCAATATGAAAAGAATAAAAAGGGACTCAAGGAACACAAAGGTGTGGAAAAAGTAGAAAAGGAGAAATGTTTTGAATTGCATAAGAAAGAGTGACAATGTGTCTCTCTAACCCCTTGTAAAGAAGTGAAATACTCAAAAGACTCAAGAGAGTTATGCCAAAATGAATCAAAAGAAGTGCTTAAGGGAAGATTGAACCCACTTGAATAAAAACATGTCCTACCCTTACCCAAAAGCCTTCACATTTGACTCCACAAAAGGCCTATAGGATCTTGAGTCGAAGAGAACCTACATTAGTGGATACTTACATAAGGGGAAAGAATATGGTACCCAGAGCCGGACTTGTGACCTTCTTCTTGAGAGAGATGAGTGAAATTTCCATCAACCTCGATTTGTGTGTCAATACTCTAAAAGGTGAGGTTCGCTTAGGAAGAATTGAGGATGTGTGAGTTTGGGTTCCACAATGACCAAAGTAATTGAGAGAAGTTCCTTGACGAAATGCGTCAACTCTTGATGCTCTTGTGCCACACTTGATCCAAAGTTTTCAAAGTTTAAATGTGTTTATGATGCATTCGTATTGAGGGCAATTGTTAGTCCTAATTGATGCTTATTGAGGTTGCTTTAGGGTAGCTAGAATTACTTGGATTGCCCTTTAAGGGGTGGGTCTTATTTTGTTTGCTTGAGGACAAGCAAAGGTTTAAGTTTGGGGGAGTTGATAAGTTAGGATTTTACCATATTTATGCCCCTGCAAGATATTGCTTTGGTTACAAATTGCTACAAAATAGTCCCAAAATGCTTACAAGTTGTGCTTGGTTGCAGGTTTGAGCGACAAAGTGACAAACGTCAAAGATCAACTTAAAATGGAGTGAAACCTGCTCAAGTGTCGAAGACTAAGTGAAATGAGGAAAAGACGACCCAGTGCAGACCGCGCACGAGTGAATGCAACCGCACTAGGAGATTCAGAGACATTGCATTCTCATGTTGGAATCAACGCGGGTGCAGTACTTGTAACGCGGTCAGGCTTTGCGGCCGCGCTACACTTTTGCGTGGTCCGCACACATAAGTTTCAGAGACTAGAAATTTAGAGATAAAAGCCACGTGGACGTGCTACGCTTTTCAGAGAGCTGAGGTTTTGGCCATTTCTAGCAATGCACTTTGCGTTCATTTATTTGTGGTCGCGCCAACGCCCACTGCGGCCGCGGTGCATTCTCTTGCGGTCCGCGGTCCTCAACTTTAGAGAAGCTGAAATCATGAGTCTAAGAGCCAGTGCGGCCGCGGTCCGTGCTGACCCTGCAGGGGTAGTTTTGTCCAATTGTTCCAGCCTAGTATAAGTAAAACATTTTACCATTTTTAGGTTACGTTTTATGCTCTGAACGTAGTTGAGCTCGTGAGACCAAGTATTGTAGCCATTTTTGGAACTTTTGCTCTTTATTATTGTATATTCTACTTAGTAATTAATTAATATGTTTAGTTCCTCGTCTATTTCTTCTATTTCTTCTTTAATTATGTGCAGTTAAACCCATTAGCAAGGGTTGTGGCTCAACCCTAGTATGGGTAGTTGATGGGTGTTGCCATATAGGGTGAGATTGATATTTGGTTTTTGTTATTTGGGTTAATTTTGTGTTTCAATTTCGAATTTGTGGTTGCAAACATGGATTCAAGCTTAGTGGGTCTAACTCTTATTGAGAAAGAGAGTCCATGACCCCAAAATTTACCCAACAAGGAATTGGGATGGACCCATGAGAAATGGTAGTCCCAATTAACGGGTTATACCTCGAGAGAGTAATTACCCCTACTTGAACGCTAGTTGTTTGGTCTAATTAGCCTACCCAATTAGTCTCGAGAGAGCCAATTGGGGAAAATCATTCTCTCTACCGATAGGTGTGAGAATGGGTACAAATGTGCAAAGGTTTTAGCATAAGCCCCGAATATATCAATCTTCCCTTAGTAACCTCTACCCATTGACTAGCCACCTAGGTAGTGTCACGACCCTAGTGCCTTTCTTTATATTAAATACAACTTAGAAATACTCTCCTAGCATAATTTAGTTTTAATCATTAGGTTTATAATAGTAGTTATAAAAACAAAGAAAACCAAAAATGTTTGAAGTGACATTAGAAGCAGAACCGCATCTCTAGTCTAGACAGACAATACAACTCCACTACTAGCTCCCTGTGGAAATTCAATCCCGAACCACTATTCGGATAAAAGCTATTGCGACCCGCTCTTCCTACCTTGTTGTAGCGTTGAGTCGGCAGCAATAAATTCTCCGTACTCTGGGCATATCCGGATCGAGCGGGGTTTTCTTCACTACCTTTCAGCTTCGAGGTGCTGCCTCCCAATGGTGGTATGCTTATGAGTTAGAGAGTCCGGACGAGGCAGCTTCCCCGACTTGGGCTCAGTTTTCAGACATGTTCACGAGGGAGTATGTTCCCCAGAGTCTTAGGGATGCATGGCGCACGGAGTTTAAGCGGTTGCACCAAGGTACTATGACTGTCTCGGAGTATGTCATCCGCTACATTGACTTGGCCAGACATGCCCCAGCTTTGGTTTCCACGGTCCGCGAGATGGTTTGTCGGTTCATTGAGGGCCTTATTCCCAGCATCAGATCTAGCATGGCTTGTGAGTTAGAGACGGATGTGTCTTATCAACAGCAATGAGCATTGCTAGGAGGATTGAGGGTAGGCATGCTAGGGACAGGCAGTAGAGGGAGGCCAAGAGGTCACGAGAGTCGGGCCATTTTTCTGGTACCCGTGCCCCAGCTGCAGGTCATCATGGTAGGGGTCATATGGGTTGCCTCGTTCATGTAGCTCTTCCAGCAGCTAGTGATATTCCAGCTCTACCTAGGCCTCAGGAGCCTTATTATGCACCTCCAGTCTCTAGTGCGCCTCCTGCACGGGGTGCTTCCACTGGACAGTCCAGCATACCTGGCCCGAGTTAGTCATAGCCGCCAGATCCTCCCAGAGCTTATTTTGAGTGTGGTGACACATGCCACATGGTAAGAGATTGCCCCAGACTCAGAAGGGTGTACCTTCGCAGACCCCTCAGCCACAGCAGGCCTCATAGAGCTCTCAGGCCATGGTTCCAGCACCAACTGCCACTCTATCAGCCCAGCCAACCAGAGGTGGAGGTCAAGGAGGTAGAGGTCACCCTCGAGGGAGAGGCCAGGCCAGATATTATGCTCTTCCAGGCCGTACTAAGGCCGTCGCCTCTAATTCTATCATCACAAGTACTATCTTGGTTTCTCACAGAGATGCATCAATCTATTCGATCCAAGCTCCACTTACTCTTATGTGTTTTCTTATTTTGCTCCGCATTTGGGGGTACCTCAGGATTCTTTGAGTTCCCCAGTTTATGTTTCTACTCCTGTGGGAGATTCTCTTATTGTGGACTGCGTTTACAGGTTATGTTTGGTTATTCTTAGTGTTTTTCAGACCAAGACTGACTTACTATTACTCAGCATGGTTGATTTTGATATTATTTTGGGCACGAACTGGTTGTCGCCCCATTATACTATTCTTGATTATCACGCCAAAACCATGACACTGGCTATGCCAGGTGTACCGCATATTGAGTAGAGGGGTGCCTGAAGTCACACTCCCAGCAGAGTTATTTCTTTCCTCAAGGCCCAGCGTATGGTTGAGAAGGGGTGTGCCTCGTATTTAGCTTATGTGAGAGATTTTAGTATTGATACCCTTTCTGTTGATTCGGTTCCAGTGGTATGGGATTATCCCGATGTGTTCCTAGCTGACCTTCTGGGCATGCCGCCTGATAGAGATGTTGATTTTGGCATTGATCTGTTGCCGGGCACTCAATTCCATTCCCCCTGTATCGTATGGCTCCTTGTGAGTTGAAGGAGTTGAAGGATCAGTTACAAAAATTTCTTGATAAGGGTTTTATTCGACCTAATGTTTCACCTTGGGGTGCTCCTATCTTGTTTATAAAGAAAAAAGATGGTTCTATGCGTATATGCGTTGATTATCGTCAGTTGAACAAGGTTACAATGAAGAACCGTTATCCCTTGCCTTGTATTGATGATTTGTTTGACCAGCTTCAGGGTGCACGAGTGTTTTCTAAGATTGATTTGTGCTCAGGTTACCATCAGTTAAAGATTCGGGAGCCAGACATCCCGAAGACTGCCTTTAGGACTCGGCATGGTCATTATGAGTTCATTGTCATGTCCTTTGGGTTGACCAATGCCCCAGTAGCCTTCATGCATCTGATGTACAGTGTATTCCGGCCATATCTTGACTCTTTTGTCATTGTCTTTATTGATGATATTCTAGTGTATTCCCAGAGTCGGGAAGATCACGAGCAGCACCTGAGGACAGTGCTTCAGATTTTAAGGAATAGAGATTATATGCAAAGTTTTCAAAATGTGAGTTTTGGTTGGATTCCGTTGCATTCTTGGGTCATATGTTATCGACTGCGGGCATTCGGGTGGATCCGAAGAAGGTAGAGGCAATGCAGAGTTAGCCCAGACCATCCTCAGCTACAGAGATTTCCAGTTTCCTTGGCTTGGCGGGCTATTATCGTCGATTTGGTTTAAGCGCTTTCTGTGTAGTTTAGTTTAAATCGGACGTTGTTTGACGTGTTTCAGACTTAAAACTCTAAATTTGAAAGTTTATGAAGTTTGAAGAAAAACTAGTGATTTCGAGGTATGATTCGTGGTTTTTTATGTTATTTTGGCGATTTGATCATGCGAGTAAGTCCGTAGTATGTTATTAAGGTTGCGTGCATATTTGGTTTGGAGCCCCGAGGGCGAGAAATCTGGGTCGTGACAACTTGTCACGACCCCAACCCCGGTCGTGATGGCGCCCAACACATTGCTAGGCAAGCCCGACCAATTTAACAACCTTAACCCTTTTTTTACCATTCATGATTCAATTAACACAAATAATTACTAAGTTATAATACTGAAACTCTGAAATATAGTTAAAACATGCGGAAACCCCAAGTAGAAATACTACTACGACACAACCCGAAGAATTCGGTGTCACAAGTCTGAGCCTCTAATACACGGGTGTCAACCTACTACATATTACTCTAAACAAGTGCGGAAATATAGCAAATAGGTTAGATGGGAAGATCAGGATTGCGGACGTCATGCAGCTACCTTGATGTTCCCAGATACGATGCTCGGCAGAGAAATCCTCGCTCAGCCTCAGTGGGTGCACTGCGAAGATGTATCAGGATTTGAGGCAGCACTACTGGTGGAGGCGGATTGTCACGACCCCAATCCCGGTCGTGATGGCTCCCAACACAATGCTAGGCAAGCCCGACCAATACAACACTCTCAACCCACGTATGGAGTTCATTACCAATTAATAGAGTTAAATTACCAAATTAACATGATTATAATCCGTAATAACAGTTATACAGTGCAGAAAACCAAGAATATAACACTACAATCCCACCGATCTGGTGTCATGAGTCAAGAGCATCTAAATACAACTGAGTAGTATCCTATACATAGGATAGTCTAGAATGCGGAAATAAAAGGGATAAGAGGAGAAATCGGGTCCTGCGGACGCCATACAGCTACTTCGATAACTCCGGTTACAGTCTGGATAGCAGCAGAAAACTCAACTATGCCTCCTGGATACCTGTATCTCCACACATGGTGCAGAGAGTAAAGTGAGTACTCCGACTCAGTGAGTAATAGCAATAAATAACGACTGACGATAAGAAAACTCGTAAAAACATTACACAATTCTATATAAAAACACTAAATGCATTAAACAGCAGCTAAATGAGAAAATCACGTGAATATCCCTCAAACCAGTACCCAACTCATTTACTCCTCTCAATGATCGGTAGTTTAATTATATCGCTGCGGCGTGCAGCCCGATCCATACAGTATACTACTGCAGCGTGCAGCCCGATCCACACACACAAACACACACACACACACACACACATATATATATATATATATATATACATATATATATATATAAACTGCTGCGGCGTGCAGCCCAATCCAATAATAATAGTCGAATGCACTCACTGGGGGTGTGCAGACTCCGGAGGGGCTCCTACAGCCCAAGCGCTATACTACTGTGGCGTGCAGTCCGATCCATATAATATGCTACTGCGGCATGCAGTCCGATCCATATAATATACTACTGCAGCGTGCAGTCCGATCCATATAATACATCACTGCGACGTGCAGTCCGATCCATATATGTATATATACTACTGCGGTGTACAACCCGATCCGGTATATATCAAATACCCTCACTATAGGTGAGTTGCATTATTCGAGGCGGCCCGCAGCTAGTAAAGCCCTTTCCAGTAGATTGTATTTACTTCCTGTCCACTATATTCCAGACGGATGTTGTATTGTATTATTTCTTAGAAATTGCTCATGCACTTGTGACACCGGGTTCTGGGATGGTTTTGAAATGTTATGTACTAATTGGCTATTATTTAATTTGAGTTGAAGCAGTGATCTTTTTATTTATGAAAAATTGAAGGAAAATCTTAGGTTTCAAGATGGTTAAAAATAAGAACTTCATCAAGTAATTTGGATTGGCTTTCCTGACAGCAGTGTCCGCCGCCATCGCGACCCTTAGTGGATTTTGGGTCGTGACAACATGGTATCAGAGCACTAGGTTCCTAGGGTCTCACGAGTCATGAGCAAGTCTAGTAGAGTCTCGTGGATCGGTATGAAGACGTCTGTACTTATCCTCGGGAGGCTGCAGGACTATTAGGAGTACTTCCCTTCTTGATTCCTTATCGTGCGATTTGATGCTTGGCGGCGTATGCCTTTAATCCATTCCTACTCAATCTTACGCGAAGCGCTTGTTATAAATCTAGAATTGAAGAATTGTAACGGTAATACGGGATGTTTCTCCCGGTGTAGTTGATTGGATTATCATTGTCACTTTATGGAAGGATATTCTAATGTTTCAGCTTAGTAATGGTGCTTCTGAGGGCTTTGAGGCTAGGCACAAGTTGCCATGATGCATATGCATGATTGTTCCACAGTAGTGATATGATGGTAGGATGTTTTGCCTATGCGTCATGTAGTGAATGAATTGAAGGGAGGTTTACTCAGTGCATGATCAAGAGATTCAGTATTTTATTCCCGGCAGGGGGAAAGGCAATCGAACTAAGGATAGTCAGATGTGGACTGGTGGAAGTAATGAGACTTGGTAATTGCAAACGTGGTGGAGTTTTCTTCTATGTTGGGGTGATGTTGTCCTAATTGAATGTATTAAGTTTGTCGGTGTTATGATCTTCTACAATTCGCCTTTGGGGCAAGATATTGTGAAATAGTATCGGAGATATAACTGTCAGATATCGCAGGGTGCGGTGGTTCGGGATTGAATCAGTATTTCTAATGTTGGCGGTTTGATGAAGATGACCTTCGAAAAAGTTTAAAGTCAGTAGCGATTTGTGGATTCAAGTGCTATGAAGATAAATTTTATTTAAGGCAACAATTGAGCAGCAAAAGATGAGAAGGACATGTGGGAAGTGTCAGGCGGAGTTTTAAACATGTAAAAGGCCAGGTTTAGGAAGCGCATGTCGAGTAGTTGATTAAAGAAGTGAGTTTGCCCAAAGTGGGAGAGCGGAGCTGCGCATGGGCTTGGTGATAAGATGACCACGTGCCTTAAGAAGAGTTTGGAGTGATTTGAGAATATTAGTGCTTGGTTATTGGGGTCTACAGATCTAATTTGAAGCATGGATTATTATGCGACAGGAGATTTTCTATAAAAAACGGAATAGAGCCGCTTAAATGAAGAAGGATGCAGCATAACTTCGAATTAGAAGAATGTCTCCGCACATTTAAATGATGTCCACGAGGGGTAAATGGACCTGTACAGCTAGAGGGTGAGCTTAGACTCAGGATGGGTTATTAATGTCGTAGTGATTGCACCCCGTACAACAGCGTTGGAAGATGCCGGGGAGAGCTTTCCATAGGTGGGTTACCCAAGTGGGCAGGTTAGCGGTCGCATGGTTGGAGAGGCTTCTATGAAGAATTCTATCGGTTATATAGCAAAGAGATCAGTTGTGCAAATGTGTTTGATGAGTCAGAATATAAGAAAGGGGTTTTACAAAAAGATTTCGAGAACTTTGGCAGTTGATTGCGCAATGTTATATCAATAAGAGATAAAGAGGACGGGTGAATTCCACATTTGTGAAATAATGGCTTCATGTTAAGTGGGAGAGTCCCACCACTTATGATTGGGTTTCATGGTTAACAACTTGCGAGATTTTTGGATATTAGCATATCGATGGTCTATTTCAGCTATGGGAAAGGACCATAAGTGGTAATTTGAGCAAAGGAAGTATTAAAGGTGGTCTATCGTTGGCCCTATTGGCCCATGTTCAGACTTGGGAAGGATTCAGGATTTTGCTTGGTATAGATGCGGGTTCCAAGGGAAGTGATTCGGTGGGTTCTTCGCCAAGGGGGTATTCATGTGATGGAAGACTCCTGGAGTTTATTATATTCGGGGCCAAGTCAAAGCGGGTGGCTCTCAACAACGGTCATGGTAAATTGATAAGATGAGGTGTGATGCCTAATGATTTCGAGCGTATAGTTACGGGTAAGAATCAAGCTTGTTAGAAGCCTATGAGAAGGGGCACAGAATGTTCTGTGATGTTTTTTCTTGTGATACAGCAATTGGGAGGTGTGAAAATAGTTGCATGGGATTTGAGACACCATGGTCTCGCGGTTCAAGGTCACTCGGGGTGAGTGCGGATAGAGGGTGGTAAGTGTTGGATGGAGTTATTATTGTTTCGATGGCAATCAAGGATAAATTGCACGAAGATAGATTTGGTTAGCCACAATTGATTTGGCATGTTAGTGGTGGAGATCAGTTCCTTCCGTGTGATCAAGTTATGCAAGTGATTTGTGACGGTGCGTATGAGGCTTGTCGGTCGCCGTAATTGATATTATTCAGAAGCATTCTTCTGCTATGGCTTGTTATGTGGAAGCGGATTCCGGAAGGGCTATGGTGCCTTAGACCACTGCTTAGATGTTTGCATATTTTACGGTTGTAAGAATTTGCCTGTGTGTTGCTATGTTTCTCCTGAAGTGAGTTCATTCAAAAGCTTTTATATGATGAAGTGTTGACCTATTAGTGGTTCCGGAGTTATGATAAGAATCATGTTCTATCGTACATTGGCATGTCGGGTGTAGTGAGTAGTATGGAATTTGAAGTGAGAATCAAGGTTGTAGTTCGGTGCGGACAAGGATGTCACAAGCTCGGATGAGCAGGAAAGGAGTTTTGATGTTTCAGGTAAGTTGGTATTATCTTCAGCGTCACCTGAGATCGGTGTTTTATAAAAAGGGCTTGTATCATGGTTAATGATTCTTGAATGCTTTTCAGCGTTGGTGCGGCTAGTGGTTGGGATATACAGACCCGTTATGTGTCTAGAAAGGTTGTGGGAATGCGTCCCACAGGAAGATTGTATAAGTGTGACATGTGGTCACTTGATTGATTAAAGATTTAAACCAAGTACATGATGGTGGTAATACCATTTATTAGAGAATTTATGCTTGGAGGGCACTCTGGTTATTAGGTTATGGACTGTGGAGGTTCGCTCCATCTATGGGGGTTGTTCTTATGTGTTATGAGCAGAAAGGAGGGTTATTATGGACCTTGGAAAGGTTATTAGCCTAGTCAGTGCAATCAGAATCGGCTTGAGGTCGGTGGATGGATTCAAATGTAAATATGGGCTCTATATCAGGCCAAACGTGTTCATTTCAGTAATGCGCCCCTTATGGAGGAGTAGTCGGGGAGTTATTTCATTGGAAGATATTTCATGTAGTGATGCATTACGCCGTGCGAGTTTTGAGATGGCATGAGAAATTGCTTATGTGTTAGGATCCGCGTAAAATGATGTTATATGAGCCAAATGGCTCTTGAGATTCAGATTGTATGACGCACCTCAGTTGTGCTTGAGTTTTGTAGCTTGTAACGCTATATGTCCCCTCAGGGATGGTATTATGCACTTAACATGCTTATGACTGATATTCGGTATTTTGTTGTAATGTGCAAATTTAGCTCGATATGCAATCTCCATATGTGAGATCTATGTGTGGATCGGGTGGCACGTCGCCATGGGTATGTTATTTGGATCAGGCCGAAATAGTGTGATGTTGAGTATAGTTTTCTATATGCTATCTTTGTATGTCTCGCTTCCTATTTTCTAAGGAAGGTCCGTGTTAGTGCGGGAGTTAGGTAATTCCTTCCAGATATAGTTTTCCTTTTGTATCACGTTCGAATTGGTGGCATATTGGCACATTGTAACATCATATGAGACTTTTGATAATGTCTGGGGTGGCTTATTGCCTGAGCAATTGCATCAGATGAGACGAGATCCCTTGATCTAGGATCAGTGCAATCTAACCATATGAAGTATATTATGGAGATAAGACCATTATTTGGTTCAGAATAAGGTGATGGTTTTGCCAGGGGTATAGACCAAATGATTTGTTGACTCGGCAGTTGATTATGGATTCTGCACATCTCTTCTGTCGTAAAGGTATTGTAAAGGTTAGAGTAAGACCTGCGTATGTCATGGGGTGCAATGTGAGCATCACATTAGTAGAATTTTGACTAAGTTGATCAGAAAAAGGTTATTGTGGTCCGGTGAGTAAAGTGATGCTAGGTGTGAACTCAGCAAGGTTATGCAGCTATATTTGGGTACAGCGTGTGGTGATTAATATGGTGATCTTATGGTGGAAACGGGTCGGGCATGAAATTTCGGATGTTGGAATTGGGCTTTAAGGCATATCTGCTTGAATAAAAGAGAATATCTTCAAAATTGATCGAGCTAATGTGCTCAACTGAGCTGTGGTAGCACGGGAAGGTGCATGAGGAGTTAAATAGTGATTTCAGACCACTCCAGTGTAGTTCTCAGCACGTTCGAGGACGAACGTATATTTAAGTGGGAGAGAATGTAACGACCCGATCGATCGTTTTGAACCCTAGCGCATCGTTCAGTAGTCTAAGGCCATGAGCAGCTTCAATTCAGGTATTACGACTTGTACGCGCTGTCGGAATTGAGTTTCGGGAAGTTCAGAGTTTTGGAAAGAGAATTCTTATTTCGGAAGCTTAAAGTTGAAAGAATGAACTAGTCTTGGAATTTTGAGCAAACAACCTCGGAATTAGGATCTGAAGGTCCCACCAGGTTCGTATGATGATTTCAGACTTGGGCATATGCCCGGATCGGGTTTTGGATGACCCGGGAGCATTTTGGCGCCTATTGTGGAATTTTAGCATTTTGGAAGAAATTTCATAAGTTTGGCTTGAAGTGCATTTCAGTATTATCGATGTCCGTTTGGGATTCCGAGTCTGTGAATAGCTCCGTATGGTGATTCTGGAGTTGGGAGCGTGATCGGAGATCCGTGGGTCATTTTGGAGCCATTTGGCTAAAGATAGAAATTTGAAGGTTTTTGAGAAGTTTGACCGGAAGTGGACTTTTTGATATCGGGGTCGGAATCCGATTCCGAAAGTTGGAATAGGTCCGCAATGTCGAATGTGACTTGTGTGCAAAATTTGAGGTCAATCAGACATGATTTGATAGGTTTCGTCATTGAATATGGCAATTTGAAATTCTAAAGTTCATTAAGCTCGAATTGGGGTGTAATTCGTGACTTTAGCATTGTTTGATATGATTTGAGCCTCGAGCAAGTCCGTAATGTGTTTTGGGATTGGTTGGTAGGTTTGGTTGTGGTCTCGGAGGCCTCGGGCGCATTTCGGATGCTCAACGGATCGATTTTCGCCTTGTGAGGATTGCTGGTTTTCTGGTATAAGTGCAGCAGGTTTTTACTCTATGCGATCGTGTGAAGGGGTCTGCGATCGCATAGAGCAAGAGTGAGGGAGCTGGAATTTGTCCTATGCGATCATAGGAGGTGCAATGCGATCGTGAAGGAGGAGGGCTGATGCTTATACGATCGCAGGTCTGGTGATGCGATCGCACAGTTGAGTTGGGAGGCTGTGATGCATTTGGCATGTGCGAACGCGGAGGCTAGCATACGATCGCATATAAGGAATTTGGGAGGCAACATAGCTGGCCTATGCGATCGCAGGGCTATGATTGCGATCGCATAGAAGGTTCGCCTGGGCAGTGTTCTTTTAAAATCGGGTTTTGGCTCATTTCACTTCATTTTTTTTCCATGGAAGCCGATTTTGGAGCAACTTTGGAGTTTCATTTTCATCACCAAGCATGAGGTAAGTGATTTATACTGGTTTTGAGTTAAGTACAAAGTTTATATATGGATTTAGACATTGAAATTAGTATAAATTTGAGGTTTTGGTGGAAAACCTAGAAATTGACATTTCTTGGAATTTGACCAGGATATTGAGTATGGAATTTAGTGAAAAATATATATTTGAGTTCGTGAGGTCATGGGTAATCTTTATCTTCGAAAAGTTGTGGATTCCGGGCACGTGGGCACGAGGACATTTTGGTTAACTTTTCTATCGGGGTTAGGAATTGCTATAAATTAGATTGTAATGAATAATTGAGCATATATAAATGGATTTGTGTAACTGTTGGCTAGTTATGGAGCATGGTGCATCAATTAGAGTCTTCGGAAGGGCGTGTAATGCCGGTTATGGATCTTCGGAGCGAGGTGAGTCTCATTTCTAACCTTGTAAGAGGGAATTGTCCCCCTAGGTGAGTTAATTGGTTATATGCTCCTATTTGTGGGGGATACGTACGCACGAGGTGACGAGAGTCTGTGCGTAGCTACTATTATGCTATTGTCCGGGTAGTTAGGACCCCAAAGCATGCTATACTTGGATTACTTGTGGACTTATGAAAAGCTTGAATTGCTTAAATCACATTGAATTAGTAAATAAATTCGGAAAGGATTAAACTACATTTTTCTTAAATGGTTAAAAGAGGGTTGACTTTCCTTATATATTTGCTCCGTGTGAAATCCACGATTTAATGTATTATTGAAATCATTATTGGACCACTAGTAAGTGTCAAATTCGACCATCTCGTCCCTACTTCTTTGAGATTAGACGGGATACTCATAGAGTACACGTTGTTTTCGTACTCATACTACACTTCTGTGCATTTTTGTTGCCCAGGCATATGCAACTCTAGAGGCCTTCTTGGCATAGCAACACGGATGATTCGGGGACTAGGTGAGTTGCATTATTTGAGGCGGCCCCCAGCTAGTAAAGTCCCTTTTAGTAGATTGTATTTACTTCCTGTCCACTATATTTCAGACGGATGTTGTATTGTATTATTTCTTAGAAATTGCTCATGCACTTATGACACCGGGTTCTGGGATGGATTTGAAATATTATGTACTAATTGCCCATTATTTAATTTGAGTTGAAGCAGTGATCTTTTTATTTATGAAAAATTGAAGGAAAATCTTAGTTTTCAAGATGGTTAAAAGTAATTTGGGTTGGCGTGCCTGACAGCAGTGTCCGACGCCATCGCGACCCTTAGTGAATTTTGGGTCGTGACATATAAACATTTTGAATTATACTTCTTCAAGTAAACATTTTTCTGAAATAGTCCTCTAATGATGAATACCTTTCGAATATAACCTTTTCAAATAAATATCCTTCGAATATAAGTTACCCTGTGACATCTCATCTCATAATCATACAATACGGGTCTCAATACCTGAACCCTAACACTTGGCATCATGTGCCTTTATCACACCTCATTCATACTGACAACTCACGTACCCAAAAGAGTCATTCTCACATGGAAGGAAAATAAACAAGGGTGTGCGTCTAAATTCAAAAATCTCAAGGTGGCTCATATCCGATAAGGGTGCTTAGCCACGTGTATGCTTGTGCAAGTGTACTAACATAGTTCATACCATCTTATAGGTATAAGGACAAGAACGGACCACATATATTGTTTACATAGTGATAGGATCAATGAAAACAACATCTCAGAACATAGTGATAATAACAGGGGATCTCCCAGGATACCGTCTCGTAGTCCCAAACGTAAATCTACGGAGGATCTCACGGGATACCGTCCTGTAGTCCAAATATAAATATCCATTGGATCTTCTGGGTGTCGTCCCGTAGTCCATCTCATAATGCATAGGGGATCTCCCGGGTGTAGTCCCAAAAGTAAATACACAGGCAGAGGGATATCCCGAAATACCGATCCGTAGTCCCAAAGTAAACATGCAGGGGGATCTCCAGGCATATTGTCCCGTAATCCTAAAGTAAACATGTAGGGGGATCTCCCATGATATCATCCCATAGTCCCAAAGTAAATGCACAGCGTAACAATAGAAGTAACAGTCATAGCACAATATAAAGCTCGTACATCGCTGCGATACATATAACAACAACAAAAATGACAATAATTCAAGGTAAGATAAATTTTCAACTCAAGGACTATAAATCTCAAGAAAATGGTAGAACCAACTCACTAAGAATAACCACAGAAAAGAATGATGGCATAAAGCGAACAACTCAACCATGGGAAAACTAACATGTAGCGACGATCCCATAATATACAAGTCAATAACAAGAAAATCAACACGAGTCAAGTAGTCCCAAATAAAGGCAAGTCAACCAGATATAAATTATTTAAACTCCTTTTAAGGTTGGACAAATTTTAAGGATATTCGAAAATTCAATTAAGGGAAGATGATCTTAGCTTCACTCAAGACTAAATAATTTTAGAATGGGTAATGAAATTCTCAGATAAGATATGCAACTATGAAAAGATAGCATGACATTAGGTGAGGAGAAATTCTTCAGTCAAATCAATTTGGAGTCAATTAGGCAATAAGAGTGAATCATGCAGCAATTAATTCCAATTAAGCATGTATAGGTGAAACAAATAAATAGGAAACTCCGGCATGTCAAGAAACACATTCCTACACAGTGAATATATAGACCTAATGTCACACCCTAAACCTCGGGGAGCACAACCGGCGCGCGACTGAGCGAACCCGACCGAGCAAGCCTATCTAGCCTTTCACCTGACTCATTCTATATCCGAAGAAGAAATGCTTTACCAATTATTAAACATGAGAAGGAGAGTTGTTATATATATGCATAAACATTGCATGTTAGATTCTTACTTAGGTGCAACATGCCATAGTTGAGTTTCCAAAAGCACATATAGTTGATAGTCTAGTGGAGAAAAGTTTCAAAATACAATGTGATCCTATGACCACCTCGGCAACCATCCATGAACCACATAAACATCTACGGAGCCTCTAAGGATACAGAAGACCAAAATGATAATGCCGGCAAAAAGGCCCCGGCTATACCTCAAAATATGGAAATTTACACAAAAGAAGAACTACAAAACCCCTGGAAGAAATGGAGCTCACCAAGATAGCTGTGAAGAGGGAAAGAGAGCACCATTATCAACGATCGACACTATCAGTAACGGAACCACCTACATCCATTCAAAGATGTAGCGACCTAGGTAAAAAAGGGACGTTAGTACTGTCGAATAGTACTAGTATGTAAGGCAAACACAACTTTTAATAGGATGAACAGTGGACAAATAGAAGGCAGTTATAACATCAATAAGTATTTCACATGATTACAAGGAAAAACGCCAAATAAGGTTCACATGGTTCTGGTTAAGTCTTTCTATTCCTTTAAGTTAATGTTCTTTAGTGCCAAGTGAAATAACTTATAATGTAATGCCACCGTGATTTTACACAGAATCCAGTCTCGGATCGATCAGCTAAGCCATACCAAGTGAGACATATCCAAGTCCACAATGATAATCAGAAATCCAATGTAAATGCCACCATGTGTACAGCATGACGTCCGATCTAGGCCCGATCGGCTAAGACATATCACTTGGGACATAACCTCTTTCACTTAATCCTTAGTTCCCATTTCTTTCCATTTTCCCATTACATGGTACAACACCTCTTTTTATTAATTTTTTTTCTTGGCACTTGGATACATTGTTACAACTCAAGTCTTCCCCTTATTTATTCGTTCATATAAATTCATCATCCATGTCAATAAGGGGGCTACCATATAAGTCATGCACACATAAGAAGATAATGAACACTTGGAGAACATACTCACATTTTCAACTATCATGATTTCAGAGTAAACACATAGAACAATTTTGCGACAAAAGTCCGTCACCCAACACATTAATGTAATCCATCTAGTATGATCAATTCGAAACTCACGCCAACTATTTGGACACTAAGAATTCAACACTAAGAAGAAGACGGTTAGCCATACATACCTTAATGGAGCTTTCCTTAAATCCATACAATAAATTCCAAAATTTCCTAGCAACTTCGATCTATTTTATGATAATTACAAATTGAGCCAATAACTAGAGATATGATTAAGATTCTAGCTCATTTGAGTGTATTGTCAATCACTAGGTGTGCATTGTGGTTTTAGGACCCCTTTGTGAGAGATTTTCATCACCTTACACCCCAATTGCCATCTTTTTAACTCAAAATCTTCCCATACCCCTTTAATATCATGCATGCAAGATAATCAATTCTTATACCCACGAACCCACCCGTGATCACTTATTTTAGTAGAAATTTTGAAATTATAGATTAGGGCACAAGTTCTTACCTCTTAGGATGAAGGCCTAGCAGATTTTACTTGATAATCTTCAAGGGTTTAGGCAAAGATCAAACGGGGACTTGATGAGGATCACCCTCTCTCTCTAGAACATCCTCTCTCACTCTATTTTTAGGAAAATTGCAAAAAAGCGGTCTAAGGGGGTGTTTTTAATGGAATGGGGTCGGGTTTTAAAAGTTAGAATATATGAGCCACGACACAATCTGCGATCGCATAATGGACATGCGGCCCACAAAAGGGACTGCAAAAATAGTCCCAAAACCTGAACAAACTGCCCGGGTATGCGATAAGAATGCGGTCCCCATACCTGTTATGTGGTCGTATAACGCACCGCAGAACTGCCCCTCGCAAAAATGCCAAGGGAATTATAAAATGACTATGCGGCCCCACATATTGATTATGCGATCGCATATCTGGCTGCATAGTTGACCTCAAAATTAACCAACACACTGTCTGACTCTACGGCGACTATGTGGTCCGCATAGGTATGATGCGATCGCATAATAGACCGCAAAAATGCATTTTTCTGGAGAAGCATTATCTCTTAACTTTTTAATGCACAGAACAATCCAAAGGGTCCAAACTTGGCACTACGAGATCTCAGGTTTTTAAGTAAAAAAATTTCACGGGGACTTACACCTAAGAACCCTAAAAGGCTAATTTTCCATAAATAAGTCCTAGCACGCACTCGTCACCTCGCGTACACGAACTACAATCAACATAGAAGACTCAAATCCTAAGGGGAAGTCCCTCACACAAGATTAGGCAAGATACTTACCTCAAAGACGACACACTGATACTCAAGACTGCACTTCTCGGGTGAAAAGATCTCCGGACGGCTCAAATCTAACCAAATTAACTTCAAAGCACAAATAAAATACATAAAAAAATTATTCTGGATCCTAAAGTTTCAATCTTTAACAAAACC
This sequence comes from Nicotiana glauca, assembly GCA_026770625.1. Taxonomy (NCBI): domain Eukaryota; kingdom Viridiplantae; phylum Streptophyta; class Magnoliopsida; order Solanales; family Solanaceae; genus Nicotiana; species Nicotiana glauca. The sequence continues at coordinate 43,183 of MU751622.1, forward strand.
TAAAAATTGGTCCAAAAGTCGGCCCACGGGCCCGTCCCTTGGAATCCGACAAATTTTACAAAATCCGAATACCCATTCCGATATGAGTTTAACCATACAAAAATTACCAAATTCAGATATCATTTCATCCCTCAAATCATGAAATTTTGTTTTGAAAATTTTCTTCAAAAACCAACATTTTCCCTAACTAAAAACACAATTTAAATGATAAAAACAAAGACTAATTCATGTAATATATTTAAGTCTCAGTGAAGAACACTTACCCAATCGAAATAGCTGAAGAACCCACCAAGAATCGCTCAAAACCGAGGTCTACAAGTCAAAATATGATAAAAATGGTGAAATCCTCGATTTGAAATTATATTCTGTCCGCCCAGGGTTTTGTGTATCACGAACGTGTAGGGAGTATCGCATTCGCAAAAAAGAGAATGAAGGCTGCCCAGGTTACTCAACGCGAATGCGACAATACATCCGCGAATGCGAAGAAGCAATGTCTGATGGCCCAAAGACTGCTCTTCGCGAACGCGTGAACTAGTACGCAAACGCGAAGGGTGGGATTGCATAACTACGCGAACGCAATGGATAGATGTGAAAGCGATGAATGAAGAGATAGAGCTACCCGAATGTGAGGCATTCTATGCGAATGCGAATAAAGAAATTGAGGTTACCAGCAGAGACACTTTGAGGACGCGGAAGGGACTTCGCGAATGCGAAGGAGGATATCAGATACCAGAAACAGCAATTCAAAAACAAGGGGAAATAGCCCGTAGCCCACCCGGAACACACCCAAGTACCCCCGTACCCCGTCTAAACACACAAAAAATTCATATAACCTAACACAGACTCGCTCGAGGTTACTAATCACATTAAACAACGCTGAAACAACGAATCAAACCATAAATCGAACTTATGAACTTTCAAATATTCAAAGTTCTAAACTCGTGTCGAAACCAATCAAATCAATCCAGAATTACGCCAAATTTTGCACACAAGTCCAAAATGACATAATGGAGCTGTTCCAACTCTCGAAATCTCATTCTGACCTCGATAACGCAAAATTCAACTATGGGTCAAACTTCTCCATTGTCCAAACTTCAATTTTTCCAACTTTCGCCAAAACGCCTCAAATTACCCTACGGACCTCCAAATCCGAATCCGGACGCACGGATAAGCCCAAAATCACCATAAGAAGTTGTTGGAATCATCAAAAATTCATTCCAGGGCCGTATACTCAAAAGTCCAATTCCGATCAAATTCTCACGACTTAAACTCCCAAAACTAGATTCCTTCTTCTAATTTGACTCCGAATCAACCGTTAACTGAATTCAACCATGCACGCAAGTAGATACATATATTATGAAGTTTTTAAGACCTTAAGCTACCGAACGGAGCTTAAATTCTCAAAACGATCGGCATGGTCATTACATGGACCCAACCCAATTTCGCAAATCCAAGCCTATTTACCCATTCCCCTCATAGATCCTAATTAAAATAAAAACTAAGGACCTAAATTAAGGGGACAGACTTCCCTTCTAAAAAGAGAAGAGCGGCCATTAGACCTAGGACTAAAAAAAAGGGCAGATTTGAATGTCAAAACATTCCTAAGCTAAGGCAAGAACCCCCAAGAGAGAACCTAGGCTTCTGTCGTCTTCAACCATCAGATGTCTCCCTTAAGAGCCCTCTTTCCCATTTTATGTCTCACCCGATCGCCGACAAGCTCAACTAAAAAATCGGTGACGACTGCTTCTCCTCCCTCTCTATCGTCCTCCCATTTTTCTGTTACTGCTGCGATTGTTTTTTCGTTTGCCAATGAACCCACTCTTCTCGGTAGAAATTCCGGTGGCAACAATCATCCGCTTCAGTCATCATTGTAAAAGAGCTGAGGTTCTGTTACCGGTTCAAGGTTCAGGTCATTATTGGATCTGCTGCATCAGAGATTTTCTTTTTCCATTGTATATATTGAAGAATATGCAGCAATAAAGGGGTTTTAAGCTGTTCAACAAAGGAGAATGGGTTATTGTAAATTCAGTTTCATATGCTCTCTGTGTCATCTTATCGGACCAAACTGAAGTACTGTTTCTCTTTATGGTTTGTGATTACTCATAGCTTCTTACACTGATTATCCGTGGTTGGTATTTTTCTTGGTTTTGCTATTGGGTTTCTCTGACAATTCAAAATTGATTGTGCTTATATGCAATTTCAAGGCAATTTTTTGGAATTATATATGGTGTGCAGACATATGTTAGAAGTATAATTCACATTTTAAGTATAATAATATATCATATTCAACTTCATAGAATTCAGAGTATTTTCTGTTTTGTTTATTTGGTTGTTATGTTGAGATATATCTTGTTAATTAAGTTTTTGAATGCAGTAAGTATGCTTTTAACGGTTATTTGGTTGTTATGTTGAGATATCGACCAAATTTTCTTAATAATAATAAAGCGTGATTAATTATGGACGCGTACGCGTGACATGATTCTTGACGTGCCAAACGAAATGAGTACACGTACGCGTGACTCGTTTTTAAGATAATTCCAAAATTACGAATAATCAAATGATTAATAGCGGTGAAAGGAAAAATAAACACATGTCCTAAAACAGAGTCCTAAAACATAGGTGTGCCTCACACCTTCTCCCGGGTTAACAGAATTCCTTACCCGGATTTCTGTGTTTTGCAGACTGTAAAATAGAGTCAATTCCTCAACTCGAAATTTTAAATCGGTGACTTGGAACACCATAAACTATCCCAAGTGGCGACTCTGAATTTGAATAAATAATACCGTTTTGATTATTGTCAATTTAATTGGAAAAACTCTCATATAATCCCTTTCAAGTAAAAAAAAGAGGTGTGACAGCTCTGGCGACTCTGCTGGGGATCGAACCTAGAATCTCTGGTTTAGGGTTCAAGAATTCGAGCTTGTTATTATGATTTTTACTTGGCTTTATTTATTGTTGACATTAATCTGTATTGTGGGCCTAATGTGCTAATTGTCGCTTATTTACCGCATTGATATTATTTGAATTGTATTTAAATGTCTTCTTACGCCTTCCTTCTGAGTATTCTAAAAATATGATGCACACGTATGTGTGGCCCACTTTTTCTTAGAAGTCATACCAAATAGAACGAGGCTTGGGTAAGCAACAAGGCTGGGTAGACTTTCGTGTTCCCGATACGTTGCCCCCACCTCGGCTCGAGTTGTCCACTCAGGTAAGCCGGGTCTAGAACACAACCCCAGGTTTAAACCTAAAATAACATAGTCTTATGTCGGATCCCTAGTAGGAACGTTGTTTCCATCATGTCCATTTGACTTTGGGGACTCAACACAGGGGTTGGATCCGTCTAGGACAGGTGTACCCAAAAATGAAAGACCATCCTGATGCATCTTATGTGCTACATGTTCCATTCTCCAAAGGAAAAGGGTCATTTTGACGGACCAATTATGGTTAAGGGTAAATTAGAGAAAAAAGAGGGCGAATTGTAAAAAAATAAAGCAAGTAGGGCCCAGTTATATTTTTCTTTCATATTTTTTTAAAGAAAAAGACAAAAGAAATTATGAAAAATGCAAAAGATTTTGCACTTTCCCATCGTTTTCCAAAAAAAAAAGGAAAAAGAAAATCCAAAAAAATTTTACATATTTCATTATTTTTCAAATAAAAAAGGACAAAAAATATATTTTCTCTAAATTAGTTGTTATTTTTAATTCTCGCCCGTATCCAATCTTCCCGAACTGCGCATACCTGATTCTCGTCTTTCGGGGCGGGATACGTAGGCAGCCCACATAAGGTTCGGTCTTCCTAGTGAGTCTTAGGTTCTTGGCTTCGCAGGGGTCTTAGCCAAATCTTGCATGTCTAGCCACTTTTGGCCACGTCGGCAATTCTTACAAAAATGGAATCATTTGCGCAAAAGTGGTTCAATGACCTATGTCTTAGAATCTTGAGACAACAACTAGGTGTATTATTACTTTAAGGTCCATCCCTTTTTTAGTTTGCATCTTTAATCACTTCTGGCCACATCGGCTATTTTTGCAAATTAATTTTGGGCCATGATTATTGGGAATCTGAATCCACATAAGCTTTAGTGAGGTATTTCCATGTCTATGAGGTCACCTTTGATGAGTTTGCGCTAATAAGCCACGTAGGTTAATTTTAGAAAAATGGTCACAATCATATCTTGCATGTGTCCAATAGGGAGTGTTATTGTCTCACATAGTATTTTAAGTCTTTAACTCTATTTGGTCTTATTTTTCTCATAAAGGTGTGGATGTACTTACCAGAGCTTGAGCGTGACAGACGCCCTAGGAACATCCAGTCAGGATCGCTCATTCAGGAGTTGCTTAAGGAGATTTTTTTTATGTTTTGAGTCTGTTTTTCTTTTTATGTCGTCTATTACCTTCTAGTTGTGTACATTAATATCGAGCCTTTTAGGTGATGTCAGAGTCTGTCATAGTCTAGTTAAGTTTGTCGAGTCCTTTGTTATTGTATTTTCTATTTTGTATTTGAAAAGATATGTTATAAATCAAAAATCTAAAAAAAAACAAGAGATTTTGCGATTTTATATTTCCGTTAGAAGTTTTCTTTAGAATGCTAACTCTAGAAATTCAAAAAAAAAATCTTTTGAGGTTTTTCGTCAGGAAATTAATATCTAAAACTCAAAAAAAAATCTGCTTTTATATTTCCTTTAGGATATTGGACTAAAAATTCAAACAAAAAAATTCTTCTGATATCTCTTTACAAGTTTTCTTCAAGGTATTAAATTCAAAATCCAAAAAGATTCTCCTTTGAGGTTCTTCTTTCGGAAATTAATAAAACACCAAAAAAATTGTTATATTTTCACCAGAACTTTAGGGAATTAATTAAAGAAGATTTAAAAAAAAACACTTTGTATTTTATTTATCCTTAGCGTTCCTCCCTTAGGGAATCAAAAACCGAAATCCAAAAACTTTTTTTTTCTTTTCTCGTTTCTCCTTTCGAAACTTTTCTTTAGGATATCAAACGAAAATTCAAAATATTTTTCTTCGGTTTATTCTTTTGATTTCCTTCCTATAAAAGAAAATCAAAAAATATTCTTCTCTTCTATGGTTTTTTTTCCTTAATAATTTCTCATAGAGTATCTGTTTCAAAAAGAAAAAATATATGCTTGTTTAAGCTTGAGTTTAGAATAGGTTATAGAAAATTATGTCTAGAAAATTCAAAAAAAAAAAAAATTGCTTCTTTTATTTCTCCTTTCTCATCAGAATAGTCATTAAGGTAAAAAAAAAGCGTTAGTTTGTTTAGTCTATTCTCGATTTTCCAGAACTACGCTTGATCTGATTCGATCAAATCATCATTAAATAAAAAGCAAAAAAAAAGAGAATGAAGTTGTGGGACGTGAGAAATGAGAGGAAAGAAATGAGCGATAATCAGAAAAAAAGGAGAGGGAAGGAAATGAAAAACCAAGCGGTGCTAGAAAGGAAAATGAAGAAGGAAATGGGGCAAAAAGAGTGAAAATGGGATTATGCCATATGACCTTCATACCCTAGAAGTTATTTTGGAACCGATAACTGTGACTAGGTGCATTGTACATAATGTGAGATTATCTTATGTTAAATACCCTAACGCTAACATGATGACTTTATTTGGTTCCTCTTTGTTATCCTCATTATAGCAAAAGGGTGGTTGGTTTGTGGTTCTTAAAGTGGTAACTATTCTCTACAATATAAAGTCAAGCAATGGCAGATGACAACAGAATTGAGTTGGTTGATACTAGTGCCCAAAAGCAATTGGTTGAACAGGACAATGGGTTGGTTAAAGAGGTAAGGAACTTAAGATTACACATGGCAGATATGTATCAGGCTTTGATGACTGGGAAGGCACCACCCCCACCGCCACCTAGCTTCCTAGATGCTACCCTTACCCAAACTTCGATCATAGTGCCAGATGACCCTCCATACTCTCCAGATTCTCCCGCTTATCACAGCTTTCTCAACCTCCCCAGTAGCTCCATCACTCATCCTCTAACTACCTTTTCCAAAAATTGCCTTCCTGTCATATCCACTATCCCTACGATCACAACTTCTCAACAATCTTCCCTTCATAGATCTGATATTGAACACCCACTCAAAACTCATGATACCCAATATTACCCCTTGGAGGTTAACCACAAGGTCCCTGACTCATACAATCATAGACCTCAGAATGAGCCTCATGCTGAAAATGAAAAGTTCACAGGAAAAGAAGGGCGAGATGAGATATCCAAGAAGTTGAAAGGTATAGAACAATCCTTAAGGAGCATGCAAGGGATGGGAAATTAGATTAACATGTCTTACAATGATTTGTGTATGTTCCCTGATGTTAATCTGCCCGCGGGGTTTAAAATGCCAAAGTTTAACATGTATAATGGCATGGAGATCTAGTAGCCCACCTGAGAGGTTATTGCAGTAAAATAAGAAATATTGGCGGGAAAGATGATTTATTGATGGCGTATTTCAGTGAGAGCCTGAGTGGGGCAGCCTTGGAATGGTATACTCATCAAGATGTCAAGAAGTGGCATGCATAGGATGACATGGCTCAAGATTTTGTTTGATATTTTCAGTACAATCTAGACATTATCCCAGACCGCTCCTCCCTATCTAAGATGGAAAAGAAACTCGAGGAAAGTTTAGGGAGTTTGGGCTCAGATGAAGGGAACAAGTTGCTTGGGTCAGTCCCTCAATTGGTGAAGGAGAAATGGTTGAGCTTTTCCTACAAGCCCAAGGGTCTACCTACTTCAGCCATTTAATCTTCGGCCTTGGGTAGACCTTTCAATGATGTGGTAAAAATGAGGGAGATGGTAGAAGAAGGAATCAAGTTAGGCAAAATCATGGGTTATTCTGCATTGAAAGATACTACATAAGACATTCAGAACATCTCAGTAAATTTGTGGGGAAGAAAGAGAAATTGAAAAGATGTTGTTGAGCCCGCCAATGACAAGCTCCAATGGGCTTTCGTGCTCAATGCTTTTAGCCTCAATACCGACCCCATGAATATCCTCCTACTCCAGATAATCCTCCCCAATGCTACTTCTGTCCACAAAATCCGCAAAGTCATACATCACCTTCCCAGTACTCCATCCACATTGCATCGCCACATGCTCCACACCCGCAAGACCCGCAATGGCCTGCACTGTCTCCACAAATGGCTTACCCGCCTCCTCATGCATATCAATCACCTACTCGCCGAAGGTTCCAACTAAGGCCAAAGTACAAAATTAAAAGGCAACAACAAAAAGAAAAGACTTTCACTCCTATTGGAGAATCATATGCCAGTTTGTTCCAGAGGTTGAGGCAATTGGACATGTTGAAGCCAATTTAGATAAAAATGTCTAACCCTCTTCCAAAGAATTTTGATCATTCTCAAAGGTGCGCATATTGCCTTAGTGCCTCGGGTCACAGCATAGAAAAGTGTTGGCATCTGAAAAGAGCAGTTCAGAAGCTTATTAATACAGGTGACATTGCTGTGCAAAATCCAGATGCAATAAACACTAGCCAAAGTCCATTGCATGTTCATAATGAGACGCATATGGTGGGTATGATTTGTGTTGAAAAGGAATATGAGAACTCTTCTGTGATCCTCGGAGGGCCACTTGTCGCAAAGCTTTCAGCGCTATCACTCTCGGTTCCGGAAGTTGATCCCAAGAACGAGCTGGCAAAAGGGACCCAAATGCAATTTGCTAAGGTCAATATGATGGAGACTTGTGAAGGTCCTAGTACTATTAATGCGGAACTCAATGGCTAAGATGTCGAGCTTGGCGATTGGAAAGATGATCCTTTCTTGGTTATCTAGGGAGGAGTCTTGGTGGTTTATTTGTTATCATTTCTGATGTCCGGTTTTGTCATGCCCCAAACTCGGGAGGCGCGATCGGTGCTCAATAGAGTAAACCCCAACTGAGCAAGCCTTATTAACAGCTTCTACCCATCTCAATACGATTAAGGAAACCATGCTTTCATTTATTTAGACAATAACAAAATCAAACATTCAACAGTTTTAGTTCACTTCTATATCACAAATCTTAATCATGGCTAAGTTTCCAGGATTTCATACAGTTATAGTTTAGAAGAACTAGAGTATAGAGTTACGACACAGTCCATTAACCCATTCAACACCCATTCATAACCTACACAAATGTCTATGGAGCCTCTACGGATACAAAATACAATTGTGACAACGCCGGCAACAAGGCCCCGGCTATACCTCAAAAGTGAAAGTCTACAACAAAAGATGTATAACATAACCCCTTGAAGGAGAAAGAGGCTCACTAAGACTTTGAGAGGAGGACACTCCGCTACGCGCTATCGGCACTGTCCGCTATGGAGCCACCTACATTCATTTAAAAATGTAGCGCCCCGGGCAAAAGGGACGTTAGTACCATAAAATAGTACTAGTATGTATAACTAAACACCATCTAGTTAGAAAGGACATTCATACAAGAATAAGGAGATCACAAGTATAACTCAAAAACTTTAAACGATCACAACATTATCATATAAAATAATCATACAATTTTCACATTATTATTCCAAAGCTTTTAGTTTGGGGCATTTCATATTGTTCATCATTGTTCACAATACCACCGCTATCTTGAGCGAAGTCTGATCTTGACCCGATCTGCTAGGTTGACTCATTTGAGACATATACTTCAATCACAAACTTATTTGCCCTTTTCCAGAATTCAATATCAACACAATACCACCATGTGTGTGGCATGGCGTCAAATCTCGGCCCGATCGGCTAGGCCACGTTACCGAGGTGTTGTTCCCTTCTCATTTCTCATCTTGTTTCAATCTTTGTTTCACATATATCATCTCATAGGAACTTGGGGCCACAACTATCACATTATTTTTGGTACTAGGCCATATTTCACATCTTTCCCAATTTCAATGTTAGTTTTGCAATTTAAGATAATAGGTGCACACAAAAGCATTTTAAATTGTAAGCATAGATAAAACTTCACATAGATGGCACAACAAACGCAGCTTCAAGAATAACATTTCAATTCCTGATTCATATTCTTCGCACCTTTTCAAGTTATCAAGAATAGCACATTGATCATATTGAAACACACCAATTCATGTGAAATAACTATCAATACAACAATCCAACTTTAATCTTACCGCATTTACACAAACACTCGCGGAGCTCAATTTATAAAAATATGTTTTAGCCATATATACCTCAATTGAGCTTTCCTTAATCCTTTAATATTCTGGAATGTTCGCAACTTCAATCTATTTAAGCAATGTAGCACAATTGAACCCATAATCAGGAAAAGATCATAATCTTAGCTCACTTGAGCATTTTATCAAGGATTGAGTGTTCATTAAGGACTTATGGTCCTTTTATTCAAGATTACACCAACCCATTCCCCATGCCTCTCTATTTATAATTTCCCCATATCTCCTAAGAACACATGCATCCCCATGAACCCACTTGCTAATCACTTATTTTAATAGAAATTTTAAAATTATAGATTAGGGCACAAGTTCTTACATCTAGGGTGAAGACCTAGCAATTTCACTTGACAATCTTCAAGGATTTAGGGCAAGAATTGAGTGGGGACTTGATGAAGATCACTCCCTCTTCCTCTAGAACTTCCTCTATCACTCTATTTGCAGTAAAATAACATAGAAAAGGTCGGATGGGGTATTTTTAATGGGATTGGGTCGGGTTTTAAAAGTTAGAAAATAATAGCCCTCACACAATCTGAGATCGCATAATTGACATGCGGCCTGCAAAATGGACAACAAAAATGGCTTCAAAAACATGAACAAATTGCCCGGGTATGCGACAGGAATACGGTCCGCATACCTATTTTGTGGTCGCATAATGCACCACAGAACGGCCCCTCACAAAATTCCAAGGGGATTATGCAATGCCTATATGAACCGCATATTGATTATATGATCGCATAATAGGCCGCATAGTTGACCTCATAATTACCAGAAAACTCAGCTAGCTCCCAAAGTACCTGAATCTGCACACATGGTGCAAGGAGTAAAGTGAGTACTTCCAACTCAGCGGTAATAGACATGTATAATGACATTGAAAGTAGGAAATCCCAATATACGACAAAGTAAAGCTACAACAGTACTATTACACATTTAACAGTGTAACATCAATGAGTATGAACAGATAGAGCAGATAAATATCAATGCATGAATGCAATGCAATGCACATGACCGCTGCGGCGCGCAGCCTGATCCATTTGGGTACCCACGCTAACTGTGGGGGTTTAGACTCCGGAGTAGCTCCTACAACCCAAGCGCAATATCATAGTAACATACGCTGCGGCGTGCTGCCCGATCCACTATCAGTCCAGCTATATGCATGCAAGCCACACAGGAACAGTCAAACTTACCGTTTTTAGTTCTGATTATCAGTAATTATAAATTAGGTGTTCAAAACCTTAGAATTTTGCTAGTCATTTCAAGACAATGTTTAGCTCGGGACTGATATCATGAAAGCATGCTATATATCATGGAAACAATGATAACAATCCCTACAGGATCCAGATAACTGGCACGCAGCCCAAATATATCCATAACTATCCAAGTAGGAGGTTTACCAGCTAATTTTCTAGCCAAAAACACAGTACAACGTCACTCGGGTGGACTAAGCCATAGTCCCCAATCACAATCGACCCCGCACTTGTCGTAGAGTACGTGTCTCGCCTCAATATAGCGTCACAATGTGATATATCGGGGTTTCAAACCCTCAGGTCATCATCCACATCTATTACTCACCTCGAACCGGCCACGAGACTAGTTCGCTAAGCCTTTCCCTCTTGAATAACCTCCTCAGGTGCCAAATCTAATCAAAACCACAAAGAATACATTAAAATATGCTAATGGAACATAATCCAATCGAAATAACTCGAAAAACACCCAAAAACACGAAGTTGGCAAAACCTAAGCCCCTGGCCCACTTCTCAAAAAATTACGAAATTTATATTTCTGGAATCCTCATCTTACTACGAGTCCGTACATACCAAATACACAAGAATCGGAGTCCATTTGGCCCCTCAAATCGTCAATTTAAACTCGCTTAGGCTTCAAGCCCTTACCTCCATTTTTACCCTTTGAATTCTTTAATTTTTAGTGTTTAATCCTTGTTTTCATACCGTAACAACACTATTCGAGGCTACAAATTCATACCTGATGGAATCTCCTTCGAAATCTCTCCAAATCGCCCAAAATCGCCTCTCCCCGAAGTCCAAAAATGTTTTTCTAACTTCTGAAATTTCGATAACACTGTTTCATTAAACCCTCAACATTGTTCGCTTATGCGGTCCCGATACCGCTTATGCGGGACCGCTTCTGTGGCCATTCGACCGCTTATGCGGTTCTCATTAAACTCCCCAGAGATCGCTTATGCGATCAGGCATCCACTTCTGCGGTTCCCCACGGACTCGCTAACGCGACCAGACTTCCGCTTTTGCGGAATCCTCCTGGGCTCCGCTTGGCCACTTCTGCGGCTCTCACCGCATCTGCGGAACCGCTTAAGCGGCTCCTTTTCCGCAGATGCGGAAACAGCAGAAGGCTTAAGGATCTGCTACAACACCAAGCTTCCAACTTCCGTTTAATCATCCGAATTCACCCCGAGGCCCCCGGGACCTCAACCAAAAGCACCGACACATCCAACAACCTTATACAAACCTGCTCCAATCCTCGAAACATGTCAAACAACGCTAAAACCAATAAATTACATCGGATTCAAAACTAGTTTTCATCAAAACTTCCGAAATGCGCATTCAATCAAAAACCCGACCAAACAATGTCTGAATGACCTGAAAATTTGCAGACATATCCAAAATCACTCAACGAAGCTACTGCAAGTCTCGGAATTCCATTCTGACCCTCGGATCAAAATCTCACCTATCAACCGGAATTCGCCAAAATTCCAACTTCGCCAATTCAAGCCTAATTCTACACCGGACCTCCAAATTCGATTCCGATCGCATTCCTAAGTCACAAATCATCCCCCAAAGCTAACCAAACCACCGAAATTCACATCCGAGCTCTCTAACCACATAGTCAACTTCCGGTTTACTTTTCTAAAATAAGCTTCCTTCTAAGAGGCTAAGTGCCTCATTTTCAACTAAATCCAACTCAATTACACCCGATCAACTCTAATACCGATATTGAAACATGAAGCAACACAATAAGGGGGAAACGGTACGGTAACTCACGTGACGACGGGTCGGGTCGTCACAACTAGAGACAGCCCTAGCCGCCATATCTTTCCCTCCACCCTGAGCCGCCATCTGCCACCGCCGAAAATCGCCGACGACGGTGGCCGGCGTCCAATACCTACCAAATTTACACCACAAGCCCACCTTGACCTCCTCATATCGAATCCACAATTGTTTTCCCTTAAAACTTCCTCAAACCCTTCGAATTTTTATTTAAAACCAGGAACCCTAGCATCGCCATAATCTCTCCGGTGGCGGCGCCGCCAACAAACCGCCACAAAATCACACCCTACAATCTCCTCATCCCCCTTATCCTAAATACACACTCAATTCCCCTTAAATACCCCGAAAATTGCTCGAATTTTAAATCTAGGGTTCCAGAATGCTAAACCCTAAATTGATGCTTAAGGGTCCGTCTCGAGTGTGGGTTGGTTTCGTCCATCAACAACACTGCTTATTTGTTCTTGCCAAGAACAAATGAGTGACATTATTGGGGACGAAATCAATGGTTCGAGTCCGTTTTTTTCTGTCCAAATAGGTATGGGCTTATTCACTTCTTTTGATTATTTTCTTTCAGTTTGATTCATCTTCTTCCTCGCCCCTTTTTCCTTGAGTTGAAGTTCGTGTTCAGGTTCTGAGTTTGAACTAAGTTTTGTTCTTGTTTCCTCTATTAATTGAAATATATAAATCCTGACCCGTCTGTTTTGTTTAATTTCTATGGTTAATAAGCTTGAGTGTTTCGTGTTGGTTAATTTAGGTTTACACTTGTTTAAATCACTACTTAGTTTAATTGCGATAAGTTTTGTAATTGAGTTTCTTGTTAAATGTTGGTGTGATTGCTTGTATGTTTGATTCGTGTTTAATGTGTTTTTAGTTTATGCATTCCTTTTAATATTTTTCTTCTTTTGATCTGTTTGAAGCCCTAGCATTGGAGTAATCTTGTTTGTCACATTTCAAGGGGTCTTAGGGGCTAATTGTCAGTCTATAAAACTAGAACGGTCTCAAAGGAAGGGGTAAAGGTAAATAACAAGTTTGCTAAGGTTAAATTGGGGAATAGAGTTCAGGGAACTTTGCAGTAACCACCTAAGAAATCCCTAGAAGCTTCTAGCAAGGGCTTATAATTAAATTTCAGGTGATAACTTGGAAAACAAGTCATAAAATCAGGGACCTAATGGGTAAAATAAAACATTCAGGTTGCCCTACTTGCTTGCCTATAAAGGCATTGCATTCTTGCCTTGCAAAGGAGACCTTAGAGAGAAAAGGCTAAAAAATACAGAAAAAGAGCTAAGAAATCCTGATTAATCCTAGATAGCTGAAATTTTAAAACTCTGCTCCATTCGAATCTTTTTGAGTGAAAAATGGTTTAATCCTGCATTAGGTAAGCTTTTGGGGTTCAGTTTGTGTTGAAGTTTCACTGTTCCATTCGCTTCTTGCTTGGATTTCTGAAGCTTTCAAAGTTATAAAGCACTTCCTGGTCCACTTGAGTTTGAGTATGAATGGATTTGGGGTTCGAAACTAGTTCAAAATTGAGTCCTCGGGTCTACTAGTTTGTTGCTTGTTTTTGAGTTGGATCTTTGCTGATTTTGCTCAAACCTGGTTGTTGTGCTGCTATCTGCTAGCTTCTAACCTTGCTTGGTTCTGATTTCTATCCTATTTCAGGTACAAGTTCTGAATTTCTTATGATGTAGCTCTCAATTTGGAGATGAAAATAAAGGCCATGCTGACTTCTTATGCTTTTTTATGTGTTCATCTGATTCAATATAGTTCAATTAGCTTTATTGATTAAATAAATCTTCATGTTGTAAATAATTTTGGACTGTTGGATTGTTGCACTAATGACTTTGAATAGATTTAAATGTAGTGAGTTGTTTTGATAATCCATATTTTGAAGTGCTAATCCCATGCTTGAATTGGGTTTAAAAGGCTAAAGGAGTAGTCAGGATATTACTAAAGCAATGCTAAATAACAAATGGTTGATCCTAGTTCAGGACTGGTGCAGAAATTAAAATGTTTAGTCAATTGTTATTTCTTCAGAAATGAACATGTTTATTTTTGGCTTTACCATTTTCAGTAATGATTATTTTGTAGTGTTTCATAGATTTAGTGAAACAATTATTTGCTTAATTAATATTCCGATCTCCAGCAGTAGTTAGTCTAGATTTTGGGTTTTTCTTTTAATAGTGAGTTCTTGGGCCCTTCTCTTGGGCCTGTGCAAAATAGCAGGGACTCAATTTTGAGTACCAAATCTTCTATAGTTTTGGTTTGAATCAGATCTAGGGCTTTTGTTGGGCCCAAAGTATATTTTATTGATGTGACAAACTGGTTTAAAGGCAGACTTGGGCTCAAGGAAATAAAAATACAAGAGAAAGCCCAGTTATCGATTTATACTCAATCTGTTAGAATTTAGGTTTAAAAAATATTGATTTGGTGTCATTTTTCTTAATCCTTAGTTGATTTGGTGTCTTAAACGATTTTATATAGTTTATTGTTCAATGGATTGGGCCTGACATGGGCCTAGTCAGTGGGAAGTCTAAAATACCTGGCCTACCGTCACTCACTTTTGCTTTTGGGCTTATTCCAGTCCAGAAGCCCAGCGACCTTCTTGTAAATAATAATCATGTGGTCAGCAGTTTTACTTAGGATCCTAAAAGGCTAATTTCATTTATTTAGATGGAGGTGAGCCATACTAGACAACAATAAGTCATGGCCCTCCCGAATTTTAGTTAGGACATCCTTTAAAAATTAATTGAGGCGCGCCGCACCAAATAAAATTACAAATGCATGGCCCTCGCTTAAATTAGTTTCTTAAAATACGTAGAACTCGGGGCGTGCTAATTAGCAAATTTTCCTGGCCCCTCACAAAGTTAACAACGCGTTAGTTCCTTTAGGCGCGTTATTTAATAATACTACCTTCCCAAACTCGGGTGTGCATTTCATATGACCCAAATCCAAATCCTAAAAGGTTGAATAAAATGTGCTTCGGATTGCGGGTGCATTTCATGTGACGCAATCCAAAGACATATTTTAGACGACGTTCAATCTTTCTTAAAATTAGTTAAAAGCGGTAAATAATTGCACTATAGGTTTGAACATGTATTAAAATCAGATAATAGGCCAATTGTAATGGTTTGAGCAACCGTGCTAGAACCACGGAATCCGGGGGTGCCTAACACCTTCCCCCGGGTTAACAGAATTCTTTAGTCAGAATTTCTGGTTCGCAGACTTCACAAGGAATGTCAAAATTTTCCTCGATTTGGGATTCAAAATAAACCGGTGACTTGGGACACTAAATAAACCTTCCCACGCGGCGACTCTGATAAATAAATAATTCCATTTCGAATAATGTCACTTAAAGTGGAAAAACTCCCTTATATACTACCCTCCGGGGTGGTGTGTGAAAAAGGAGGTGTGACAGCTCTGGCGTCTCTGCTGGGGAAACAAACCCAGAACTTTGGTTCAGGGTTTAAGACTTCGAACTTAGAATAGCTGTTATGATTGGTTTTATCTGTTATCTGATTTTTTTACATGTTTCATCCTGATGTGCTAAATGCTTTACCGCTTTGATATTTGGTGAATTGTATATATAAACTGCTACGAAACCCTTCCTCTCTCTAAGTCTTCTACATCATGGAGAAGGGTACACTTCGTGTGACTTCTATTCTGTTTAGAGTCTTATCCCATTTTAGAATGAGGTTCGGACAAGTTCCTAGGTCGGCGAAACTTCTGTATTCCCGGAATGCTGCCCCCCCCCCCGGCTCGAGTTGTCTGCTTGGGTAAGCCAGGTCTAGAACAATAAACCCAGGTTTAAACCTAGTATAACAAAACCTCATGCCGGATCCCTAGTAGGAACGTTTGTTTGCATCACCTGCATTTGACTTAGGAGACTCAATACAGGGGTTGGGTCTGTCTAGAACAGGTGACCTAAAATGAAAAAACCTTCCTGATGCATCCTACTTACTACTTGTGCATTTATTTACTTCGGATTTGCATGTTGACCGGCTTG
>MU751622.1:69675-88341 GCA_026770625.1 Nicotiana glauca
AAATTAGCTATTCATAATAGTATGTAAAAATACAATACTAAAAGTCATAATCAACAATGAAAAAATAGGAAGAGGAAGGAAAAACTTGTTGAAGAATTCCCTGCCTTGCTCTTATTGTGTCTCTGCCTCCTTAGGTCAAATATGTGTCAAAAATATGTCCAACCCCTTTAAAAATACCGTTTTTCCATGTATATATACCAAGTAGGGTCGGGCCCAAATAATTATACCTTCTCCTACGCGAAAAAGGAAAATATTTCACGTCTGGAATGCCGCGGCCGCGGAAGGCACTGCCTCAAACCGAGGCGCGGACCGCGGTGACGACCGCAATGCAGTTTCTACCATATTTTTAACCCTGTTTCGTTTGGAATTTGGAAAAACGTAAAACATGAAAGTTGTATCCCTTTGAGTTAGCTTTCCAACCATATATTGTGGAGCCAAAATGAAGTTCTGAAAAAAAAAGTTATGTCTATTTTACTAGATAGTGCGCAATATGCCTCCCCGAGTCTTCGTTTGCACTTAATTATGAAATTTGACCCCTGAACCTGATCGCAGCTTAATTCCTTGAGCTTTTACTCAGACTTCAAAGCTCCAAATCACTTGAATTCACTCCATAACATCTATATAGCTCGGAATCACACCTACATGGCATAAAACACACCGTTAGTGCAAAACACTAGCGATTAAAGTGCAAACTCAACTAAAGTGCAGTAAATTAGAGTGTAATAAGCGACTATAATATGCAATTATAGCCTATCATCAACAGGCCTAGCTTTGACCCTTCAGCTTTTACATTCCAAACACCCACTTCCCAAAAGAAGCCTCCTCAGTTCCTCACTTATACTTATCCTCAGCCGCCTCAATTTGAGTTCACTACGGGATAAGAAAAGACTCCCAAGACTCCCGAGCAGGAAGAGATTTCAAGGAGGATGAGAAGCATGGAGCAGAGCCTCAAGAACATACAAGGTCTGAGTGGGCAGAAAAGTGTGTCCGATGCTGATTTATGCATGTTCCCTCATGTGCACTTACCAGTAGGATTCAAAACCCCAAAGTTTGAAAAATACGATGGCCATGGTAATCCTATTGCTCATCTCAAGAAATACTGCAATCAGTTGCGAGGAGCTGGAGGAAGGGAAGAATTACTCATGGCCTATTTTAGGGAAAGTCTTGTTGGTATCGCCTTCAAGTGGTACATGTTGATATGTATCTCGCTGGCACATCTGGGATGACCTTGCTAGAAACCTTGTCAGACAATTCCAGTAAAATATAGACATTGCTCCAGATAGAAACTCGTTGACAAACTTGAAAAAAAAAGTCCTCGAAGAGCTTCCGGGAGTATGCATTCAAATGGCGTGAACAAGCATCTAGAGTAAAACCTCCGATGGACGAGGTCGAAATGGTCACAGTGTTCCTCCAAGCTCAGGAAGCCGACTACTTCCAAAATATGATGTCTGCTATGGGTAAACCTTTCGCTGAATCCATCAAAATCGGTGAAATGGTAGAAAATGGATTGAAAACAGGATGAATTCTGAGCCAATCCGCTATCAAAGCAACCTCCCAAGCCATTCAGGGCGGGTCTGGAGGAGTAGCGAAGGGCAAGAAAAAAGAAGAAACATCCATGGCAGCGTCGGGTGCAAGAAGACACCGTGCTCCAAGATCCCTTTTCCTAGAAAGAACCCCGCAGCATTATTAACCCCACCAGGACATGGCCTATGCTCCTCAGCCATACGCAGTCATTAATGCTCAACCTCATGTCCGACCTCAGCAACAAGCCAACAGGAACCAAGCCCCATTTCCTAGAAACCAACCTCCTCATCAAAACCACTACAACCCCCGTCCTCCACAAAACAACTTTTCCCCTCGTGAACCACCCAGGAGGCCAAATTTTACAAAATCCTACTCCAGTCTATTTCCAAAGCTTGTCCAAATGGGTCTGCTACAGCCAGTTCCTCAAACCAGGCAAAACCCAGCATCACCCGCTTACAGAGCTGGTGCCCGATGTGCCTATCACTCAGGGGCGGAAGGGCACGACACGGATGATTGCTGGACCATGAAGAGAGCAGTGGAGAACTTGATAAAATAAAGGAAGATAGTGCTAAGGGATGAGGATGTCCCCAATGTGACTAATAACCCACTACCAGCCCATAACAACGGGCCGATAATCGGAATGATTTGTGAGGATAAGGAATTTGACCCGACATTGAAGGCTATAATCACCATTGCTAATGTAGAGAGGAAACCAAAAACATCCACGAAGCAAGACAAGAAAATTGAAGCAGGAATGGGGGCAACGCCCGCCAAAGATGTTGTTCTTTATGTCCCACGGGGCCGCAAGGAAAAGCAAATGACTTTGAGTCCTCCCAGGAGATTTGAACTAAACAAGGCGACCCAAATGTATGTGCCCAAGGGAGCTTATGTGGTGCGAGGGCCAACTAATCCACCAAGGCTGAGCGAGCCCGCAGTTATTGGTCGCGCGCCACAGAAGCCCATGACAAATCCTACCGCGGTGCCTTGGAACTACCATAGATCAGTGGTGACATATAAGGGCAAAGAAGTCTCAGAAGAGGTTCAAGAAAATTACCCTGTTGAAAAGTACTCCAATTTGGAAGAAGTGAACAACGCCACTAGAAAGCGCTTTCCATCTAAAAAACCCGTGAGTGCCGAGGAGGCGGAAGCTTTCTTTCAAAAAATGAAAATGGCCGGTTACGAAGTGATTGACCAGCTTCGAAAGTTTCCTGAACAAGTCTCCTTGCTATCTTTGTCGATGAAATCCCCCGAACACCAGAAGGTATTGATCAAGACCCTCAATGAAGCATATATGCCTGCTGATACTTCGGTGGAGAAATCAGAAAAAATGGCAGAATAATTTTTCGCGATCAACCAGATCTCTTTCAGCAAAAATGACTTTTCCTCAAAAGGGGCCGCAGATAACAAAGCCCTGCACTTAACAGTCAAATGTGAGGGGTACTATGTGAAAAGGGTTATGGTGGACGGAGGTTCTGGGGTGGATATCTACCAACTCTCAACTCAACAGCGCATGGAAGTTGGGATCGAAAGGATTCGTCCCAACAATGTCTGCGTACGAGCTTTCGATGGTATAAAAAGTGATACGATTAGAGAGATCGATCTAATTCTGACCATTGGCCCAGTAGACTTTGAGGTGACTTTCCAGATTCTAGACATGGACACATCCTACAATTTTCTTCTGGGGAGGCCATGGATCCACGCGGTAGGGGCTGAACCCTCCACTCTTCATCAAATAGTAAAATTCGAGCATGAGGATCAATAGATCATGGTCCACGGGGAGGATGAGCAATCAATTTATCGGGACCCATCAGTCCCATGTCTCGAAGCAAGAGAAGGGAGTGAGCATATAGTTTATCAGGCCTTTGAAGTTATGGTGGCAAACCAGTACGAAGAGGGAAACCCTTTCCCCCAACCCTTCCTTTCTAACGCCTCAATCATGGTGGTCAAAGAAATGATCCAACATGGTTTCAAACTGAGGAAGGGACTTGGAAAATCCTTGCAAGGAATAGTCGAACCCATTACCCTGCCTGCCACTAAGAAGTTCTTCGGGGTAGGCTTCCAACCTACTCCAGATAATATAAAATGGGCAGCCGACAGAAAGAATGATGGATGGGTTTTACCTCAACCACTGCCACATATGTATGAGACATTTATCAACCAAAATAGAATGAAGAAGAGGAGGATGAGGCCTTTACGGCCGAAGAGATTGAAGAGATATGTGGGGCAATGAGGAAGATACTATATGAAACCCACATGGTCTAGCTAGGAGAGGGCTCAAGCACCGCTGAGGTGTTGTATATAGGACCAAATTCCAAGCTGCAGAATTGGAAGGTTACGCTATTCCCAATCAGGCAGGAGTCTCGGTAGACCTGTCCTGCCACTTTTTCTGTATCGCGAGTTATTCCAGGGTGTAACTCGGGTGTTTTCTTTAGTTTCTTGTCTTTTAATTTCCAAATGTAAACCCTGTTATCTTCAAATTCCAAGAAATGAAATCAATATTTCATCGTTCATCTTTCTTTACTTTTTCTGATTTTGCTATTTTTCTCTTTTATTTCTTCTTTTAGTTCTAATAATGCGGCTTTAAATAACATGACATGCTTGCGGACTTCATGCCCATATCCAAACATGCTGTTTAATTGTGAAATAATGAACCAAGAACCGGAATACAATGAAGAAGAGGCTTTTAGGGAAATAAATCGAGAGTTTGAACGGTTTGAGAATAAACCTAAGCCAAACTTAAATGATACCGAGCCGGTTAACTTGGGAAGTTCTGGAGAAATAAAGGAAACCAAGATAAGCATTCACACGGACAGAAAAACCCGAGATGCAATAATCCAACTCCTATTTGAGTTCAAAGATATGTTTGCTTGGTCATACGATGACATGCCAAGACTAAGTGTTGATTTGGTGGTTCGTAAGTTGCCAACCTACCCCGATTTTCCTCCGGTCCAGAAAAAGCAAAGAAAGTTCAAAACTGATATCAGTGACAAGATCAAAGAAGAGGTCACGAAACAGTTGAAAGCAGGAGTGATCCGAGTGGTTAGGTACACCACATGGCTAGCTAATGTAGTCCCAGTTCCAAATAAAGACGAGAAGACCCGGGTGTGTGTGATTACAGAGATTTAAATAAGGCAAGTCCAAAGACAACTTCCCTTTGCCCAACATCCACATCCTTGTTGATAACTGCGTCAAACATGAGATATAGTCCTTCGTGGATTGTTACGCAGGATATCACCAAGTGTTGATAGATGAAGAAGACGTAGAGAAAATAGCTTTTACCATACCTTGGGGCACATACTGTTACAGAGTCGTGCCGTTTTGTTTGAAGAATGCTGGGGCAACTTACATGAGGGTCATGATCGCCATTTTCCATGACATGATGCATCAAGAGATAGAGGTGTATGTGGATGACGTAATTATCAAGTCCAAAACCTAGGATGACCATGTTCGAGACTTGAGAAAATTCTTCGAGCGGTTGCGCAAATATGATTTGAAGCTGAACCCATCCAAATGTGTGTTTGGAGTCCCATCAGGCAAACTTTTGGGCTTTATAGTCAGCCGGAGAGGTATCGAGTTAGATCCAACAAAAGTAAAATCTATCTGGGATTTACCTCCTCCGAGAACCAAAAAAGATGTGATTAGCTTGTTGGGTAGATTAAACTATATCAGCTGGTTCATTTCTCAGTTGACATCCACATATGAACCCATATTCAAACTGCTGAAGAAAGATACAGCAATCAAGTGGACGGATTAATGTCAAGAAGCTTTTGATAAGATCAAGGAATATCTGTCAAATTCGCCAGACTTGGTCCCACCAGAGCCATGGAGGCCTCTTTTCTTGTACCTGACAGTCTTGGAAAATTCTTTCGGTTGTGTCCTCGGGCAACATGATGTAACTGGGAAGAAAGAACAGGCGATCTACTATCTGAGCAAGAAGTTTACCAGCTATGAAGCTAAATATACTCTGTTGGAAAGAACCTGTTGTGCCTTAACTTGGGTCGCTCAGAAGTTGAGACATTATCTGCAACCCTATACCACTTACCTCATAACCAGGCTGTATCCTTTGAAATACATATTCTAGAAACCAATGCCCACACAAAATGGCATATTCTACTCACTGAATTTGACATAGTCTATGTCACTCGCACGGAAATGAAAGCCCAGGCATTGGTAGATCATTTGGCTGAAAACCCGGTTGATGAAGAATACCAACCTTTGAATACTTACTTCCCGAATGAAGAAGTAAACTCAGTCGAGGAGATATCTGAGGATACTACTTCTTGGAAGATGTTCTTTGACGGAGCGGTAAACACAAAAGGTGTGGGAATTGGGGCAATCTTTATCTCACCCACTTGTCAGCATTATCCAACCACAGCTAGGCTTCGGTTTTTCTGCACAAACAATACTGCCAAATATGAAGCCTGCATTATGGGTATGAACATGGCAATTGACCAAGATATCGAAGAGTTGTTGATTATAGGAGACTCGTATCTGATTATCCGGGAAGCCCAAGGAGAATGGGAAACCCGAGATGTTAAACTTATTCCCTATCGATAACATGTGGAAGATCTTAGCAAGCATTTTAAGTCAATAGAGTTCAGGTATATCCCTTGTTGTAATAATGAACTAGTCGATGCACTCGCCACTCTGGCCTCGATGTTGCCCTACCCAGGCAATGCACACATTGATCCCTTGGAAATCAAAATTAGGGAAAGGCACGATTACTGTAATACGGTTGAGGCTGAACCAAACACCCAGCCATGGTACCATGACATTAAAAGGTTTCTAAAAATGCAAGAATACCCCGATTAAGCTAGTGGAGACCAAAAGAGAACCATTAGACGACATGCAAGTGGTTTCTTCGTAAGTGGTGATGTCTTGTACAAAAGAACCTCGGATCTCAACTTGTTAAAATGTGTTGATGCTGAAGAGGCTGGAAAATCATGCATGAAGTACACGCAGGAGTGTGCGGACCCCACATGAATGGGTATGTTTTAGCAAAGAAAATCCTTCGAGCGGGATATTACTGGATAACCTTGGAAAAGGACTGCTTCAGCTTTGTCCGAAAGTGCCATCAGTGTCAAGTGCATGGTGATTTGATTCATGCACCTCCGACAGAACTACATCCCATGTCAGCACCTTGGCCATTTGTCGCTTGGGGCATGGACGTCATTGGGCCAATCAAGCCGAAAGCCTCAAATGGGCACAGATTCATACTGGTTGCCATTGACTACTTCACGAAGTGGGTTGAAGCCATCACTCTCAAATTGGTCACCAAGAAAAGCTGTGGTAGATTTTGTGCACTCCAATCTTATCTGCCATTCTGGCTTCCTACAACTATTATCACAGATAATGCTGCAAACTTGAATAGTCATTTGATGGGAGAGATATGCGAACAATTCAAAATAACGCATAGGAACTATACTCCCTACTGGCCCAAAGCCAATGGTGTTGTTGAAGCAGCAGACAAGAACATCAAGAAGATTTTGAGAAAGATGATTTAGAGCTCCAGGCAATGACATGAAAGTTGCCTTTCGCATTACTGGGATATCGCACCATGGTGCGGACATCGATAGGAGCAACCCCACACCTTTTGGTCTATGGAACTGAGGTCGTAATACCCGCAGAGGTGGAAATCCCTTCTCTCTGGATCATCGTTGAAGTCGAGTTTGAGGACAATGGATGGGTCAAGACTCGTCTGGAACAGCTGATCTTAATGGATAAAAAGTGGATGGCTGTGGTTTGCCACAGGCAGTTGTACCAATAAAGAATGGTCCGTGCTTATAACAAGAAAGTGCGGCCCAAGAATTTTGAAGTGGGACAACTTGTGTTAAGGCGCATTCTTCCTCATCACCAGGAAGCAAAAGGAAAATTTGCTCCTAATTGGAAGGGCCCATACATCATCAGAAAGATATTGCCGAGAGGATCATTGTATCTGGGCGATATCGAAGGAAATGAATCTGAAGGAGCTGTGAATGTAGACGGAGTAAAAAGGTACTATGTCTAGGCTTTTTGTAGCAATGACTTTGTTCAAATGGGATGACCAAGGATTTCATTCTTGCTATCCAAACACTGTCAATCTTTCGCAAACCCTTTGAGCCAGTTACTCTTCCTTGATTACCCTCTTTGGAACCCGAAAGTACTATAAAAAAATGTTTCCCTGAACTACGTCTGATCTGATTCTTAAAGGATACGTAGGCAGCCTCTCTCTGGGGTTTAGTCACACCAAAACAAAATCTCAATTCCCCCAAAAAGTGAAACTGGGGCAGATGATATAACGGCTCGATAATGAGCCCACCAGAACGGTTCCAAAGTTGTAATTCCATCCAGATTCTTTTACCCAAACCTTGTCCAAGTCCTTCGGATTAATTGGCAAAGGCATTGGAATCAAAAAACACTATTGTTGGAATCTGATACAATCAAATTAAGAGAAATAAAATGAGAGAGTCTTATCGGTGAAAACCTACGGGCACCATAAGGCGACGGTGAGAAGAGAAATTGAAAATGAGAGAGCCCGTTTAGTGAAAACTTGTAAAAAGCATTATCGGGCGACGATGAGAAAAGAAATGAGAGAGGTCGATTGGCGAAAACCCGCAAAGGGTGTCGTATGTCGAAAATAAGACACTTCCCACCACTAAAAGAGTCCTGGCAAGATTCCCTGGTTTTGAAACACGGGTCACAATGAATTTATTAAAAGTTGGGAAAGTTCGTGCGGGTTGGGCATCCAGTCCAAGAAGCATGTCATGTCTATTTGAAGCCTGCGTACACCCCAAATAAGTCCTTCCTTCCTTCACCGAAAGGGACACTTCTCTTTAAATTCCTTTTCTTGCCTTTTGTTTACTTTTCTTTGAATCCCTTTTGGTCTAACTCTGTTTCCGAAACTAAAACAAAGAAAAAGTGGCAAGATTGGCTTTACAGGGCTCTGCCCAACAAAAATTAAAGAAAAGTACCCAGCCTTAGCGGGTGCGTCAAGCCGATTCTGACTGGCCAAGATAGTTGACGCTTTGATAGCAAAGTTATTGAAAAGGAAAAGAAAGTCAAGGACAAAGGCCCGAAGGGCGGAATAAAGTGAAAGTGTCGAAGCCCCACGCGGGTGAGTCGTCATGAAATCCTAAAAGTTGAGCCATTCAGTTTGAAAAAGAGATTAATCTTCAAAACTAGCAAGAAGCAGAGGTTCTCAACAGAAGATGGGCCGAGATCAAGAAATTGAGACGATCAAGGCCACAAAACCAACCATCGTTTCAAACTAACAATTTTTCTTTGTTGAAAATTTGAAACAGGTGCAATGCAAGCAACCAGGCAAGAAGCAGGTGTAACCAAAAAGGAAAAGAGATGCGAAGGTGCTAAAATAGCTTTGCAGCAAATAATCAATCCAAAAAGGGAAGTTTCCTCCAAGTTCTTTCCTGCATCTTATTAAAAATGAAATAAAAAATAGATAAGAAAAAGAAGAAAATCCCAAAAAGGATAGTTCAGAATGTGACGACCCGGCCGGTCGTCTTATGAATTAACGCCCTGATACCCTATTAATTGTTTCCCCTAAGTTCATTTCTCTATTTTTGGTTTGCTAGGACGTTCGGTATTGGGTTTCGGAGAGTTTTGGGACACCTAGTCCCAAAATGAGAGCCTAAGTGTTGAAAAATGGTTCGTAGTCATAACAGTGTGAAGACGACCTTGGAATGGAAATATGATGGTTCTGTTAGCTCCGTTAGGTGATTTCAGGATTGGGAGCGTGTTCGGAATATATTTTGGAGGTCCATAGCTCATTTAGGCTTGAAATGCCGAAGTTTGAATTTTTGAAGTTACCGATCCAATAGTGAGTTTTTTATTCGAGGGTTGGAATGTAATTCCGGAAGTTGCAGTAGCTCCATCATGTCATTTGGGATGTGTGTGCAAAATTTTAGGTCATTCGGAAGTGTTTTGGTTAGGTTTTTGATTGAAAGCGTATTTTGATAAAAATGGAAGTTCTTAGGCTTAAATCATTGATTAATTCGAGTTTCCGATGTTGTGTAAGGTATTTTAAAGATTGGTACAAGTTTGAATAGGGTATTAGGTGTTATTGGTGCATTTTGTTGAGGTCCCGGGGGCCTCGAGATGATTTCGGGTGGTTAACGAGAAAATTTGAGAAGTGTTACAGCAGCTGAGTTTTTTCTTCTAGTATTTTCTCTTCTACAGCTTGGGAACCGCAGAAGCGCAGCCGCAAAAGCAGCCTTGTCACCGCAAAAGCGGGTTCGGTCATAATCTTCAGGGTCCGCATAAGCGGCTTAAAATCCACAGAAGCGGAGTCGCATCTATGACAATGGAACTGCAGAAGCGAAATTTAGATTTTTTAAATGGAACCACAGAAGCGGCTTGGTTTCCGTAGAAGCGGGACCGTAGATGCGGTCCCATGTCCACAGGAGCAGAAATCCCTGTTTAGAAATAGTGAAATCGAGGGTTTAATTTCAAAAGTTGGGAAATCAAATTGGAGCTCGGGAGAGGGCGATTTTCAGAGGATTTTGAAGAGGAGATTATTGGGTAACGTTTCTTTAATCCCTTCTAGTTATATTTCATTATTATGTAGTAAAATCCATCATTAAAATTTGAATTTAGGATCAAAATTTGGAAAAATTGAGTAAATCTTCATAGGCTAAACTATTGAGTTTTGAGTGGGTGTTTGACCTCCGATTTGAGAGATTTTTGTATGGTTAGACTCGTGAGAGTACGAGAGTTCTAAAAATATAAAAATCATTCGATTTCGAGATGTTGGCCTAAAGGGAATTTTGGTCATTTTACCTGATTTCATGTCGTAGCTTTAAATTAAATAGTAAAACTAGTTGTTTGCGATGTTATTTATGATATGTAATTGAATTGAATAGATTTGGGCCATTTAGAGTCGGATACTCGTGGGAAGGGCGTGGTTTCTAATTGATATTGAGCCGGTTCGAGGTAAGTGGCTTGTCTAACCTTATGTGGGGGACCTTTCCCCTTAGAATTTGTTATTTGGTATTTAAGTGCCTTGTACACGAGGTGCACGTACTTGAGCCAATTGTTTAAAATCCGGTTTTTACTTAAGATATCGAGACATGAGTTTCCTTCATATTTGCTTTATTTTACTTGCAATTATAACCTGTGCAAGATTAGAAAAACATGTTTAGTTGATTTAACTTGCCTAATTATTTAAGTTGCCTGGACTATACTACGTGAAGCATGCTAGGCTAGTACTACCTGTTACTTTTCTTTTGTACCTCATTTCTGAGTATCTTCTGGTTGTGGTTGCGCATTTACATTGGGACTACGGATGTGGGATTCCGGTAGCTCCCCCCCTTTTGTTTGTTTACTTTAGGACTACAGGTTCGATTCCTGGTAGATCCCCCTGCACTTTTACTTTGGGACTGCGGGTTAGATTCCCGATAGATCCCCCTGCACATTGATGGTTGGACTACGGGACGGTATCCCGGGAAATCCAGTGGATAGTTGAGAAAAAGGAATACAGGACAGTATCCTAGGAGATCCTCATTGTTATCATTGGTATTGAGTTGTACATATTCCGTGTTTACTCTGTCCTTTGTGTAGTTGTTATTGCCTTGTTTGACCTGTCTAATCTCACTGTTGTACTCATTATCACTGTCAGTTTTTGATACTGTTAATTTATTATTATATTTTATCTCAGTAGGGCCCTGACATTCCTCGTCACTACCCAACCGAGGTTAGTCTTGGTACTTACTGAGTACCGCTGTGGTGTACGCATACCCTTCCAGCGCATGTTTTTCATGTGTAGATCTAGGTACCTCCACTCAGGCGCACTATCCTTGAGGTCAAGAGAGCTATGGAGACTTTGAGGTACTTCTACAGCATCCGCAGACCAAGGAGTCTCCCTCTTTACTTTATTTGTAGTACTTAGTCTTTCTTTCGCACTTTTGTTTAGACAAATTCTGGAGATTAGAGTTGTATGTTACTTCTATTAGCTTGTGTTCCCGTGAGATTCCGGGTTTTGGGGTGTATAGTAGACTTCTGCATTTATTTTGAGTTGTATATGCCGAGTGGCAGTTATATACAGATCTCTTTTAGTTGTTCAGTCTTACTTAGTTATTTTCGTAAGTTATGTTGTTTGTTCCGCACTATTAGGCTTACCTAGTTGTAGGAACTAGGTGCTATCACAACATGTTCATAGAGGGTGAACTGGGGTCGTGACAAGTTGGTATCAGAGATCTAGGTTCATAGGAGTCACGGAACACAGGCCGGTTATTTAGAGTCTCGCTGATTGGTACGGAGACGTCAGTACTTATCTGCGGGAGGCTATGTAACTGTTTAGGAAAACTCTTCATCTCATTTGAATTTCTTGTCGTGCGATATTTTTGACATCAATTCTAAACTTCTGACTTCTATTCTCTCACAGATGGTAAGGACACGTTCTACCCGAGATAATCAGGCACTTGCGCCCCCTACTGTAGCCGTCAGAGGCCGGGGCCGGGGGAGAGGTCGAGGACGCGCACGTGATACAGCTAGAGCACCTACACGAGCTGCCACAGAGGTACCACCAACAGATCCAACCGGAGCTCAGGCACCTGGCAGGCATACCACTGGCACTACTACTCCAGCTCTCCAGGAGACTTTGGCTCAATTCATGAGCATGTACACCACCTTGGCTTAGGCAGGGTTGCTTCCCCTTGCTGCAGCCACATCCCAGGCCAGGGGAGGAGCACATACTCTCGTCGTCTGCACTCCTGAGCAGCGAGTGCAGGTTAAGCAGGCTCTCGAGATTATTCCTGCACCGCCTGCACCGCCAGTTCAGCCCGAGGATGGGTCAGGTGCTTCAGAGGACGAGCAGCGGAGACTTGAGAGTTTCAAGAAGTATGATCCCCCAGTGTTCAGTGGATTAGAATCAGACGATGCCTTGGGATTTCTAGAGGAGTGTCACCGTATTCTTTGCACTATGGGCATAGTAGATTCCAGCGGGGTTTCATTCACTGCTTTCCAGCTTCGGGAAGCCACCTATGATTGGTGGCGCACTTATGAGATAGACAGTCCAGCCGAGGCTGCCTCACTGACCTGGACCCAGTTCTCAAATATGTTTATTAGAGAGTTTGTCCCCCTGAGTCTCAAGGACGCATGGTGCACAGAGTTTGAGCATTTGCGCCAGGGTGCTATGACCATTTTGGAGTATGCTATCCGTTATACCAGGTTGGCCAGGCATGCACCGGCTTTGGTTGCTACAGTTCGGGAGAGTTCGCATGTTTATTGAGGGTCTTATCCCACCCATTAGATCTAGCATGGCTCGAGAGTTGGAGATGGACAGTCCTTATCAGCAGGTAGTGAGCATTGCTAGGAGGATTGAGGGTATGCTCTCCAGGGAGTGAGGGGAGAGAGAGGCCAAAAGGTCTCGAGAGTCGGGTCACTACTCTGATGCTCGTACCCCATCAGTAGGTCGTTATGGTAGAGGTTATCCGGGTCACCCTGCTCATTCAGCTCTTCCAGCAGCCGGCAGTGCTCTAGCTCCGCCTATACCTCAGGAGACTTACTATGCACCTCCAGTTTCTAGCGTGCCTCCTGCGCGGGGTGCTTCCAGAGGTCAGTCCAGCAGACCTGGCTCTAGCCAGTCACAGCCACTGCATCCTCCCAGAACTTGTTTTGAGTGTGGTGATAAAAGCCACATGCTTAGGGACTGCCCCTGTCACACCTCCTTTTTGCGCACCCACCCCGAGGGATAGAATGTATAAGGGAGTTGTTTTTCCATTTAAAGTGACATTATTCAAGATGGAATTATTTATTTATCAGAGTCGCCACTTGGGATAGGATTGGCTTTTGGTGTCCCAAGTCACCGGTTTATCTTGAATCCCAAATCGAGGAAATTTTTGACTTTCCAAGTGAAGTCTGCGAACCAGAAATTCTAAGTAAGGAATTCTATTGACCTGAGGGAAGGTGTTAAGCACCCTCGGATGCCGTGGTTCTAGCACGGTCGCTTAAACTGTTATAAATGGCTTAATATCTGATTTTTATACAGGTTATCCTATAGTGCAATTTTAGAGATTATTTACCGCTTTATTATTATTTTTAATAGAATTGCAACGTCATGAAAATGCATCTCGAACCACATCGCAATCAATGCACCCGTGGTTGTTGACACATTTCGACTCCGTTGAGATTTGGATTTGGGTCACATAAATGTGCACCCGAATTTAAGAAAGTAAATTATTAAAAGGCGCGCCTAAAGATACTAGCGCTTTATTATTTTGGGAAGGCCGTGAAATTTACTAGACAGCCCATCCCAGAATCTAAGTATTTTTATATATATACATTATTAGGGCCCCGCGGTTCGTGTGTTTTATTCGGCGAGGCTCATCTCATTTGTTTTAAAGGGCATCCTAAAACAAGCTATAATTTTCTATTTTGTATTGTCTCTAATGATAAAAGGGAAAATCCTAATTGATTCGTTATTGGACTACTATGAACCAAATGCTGATTCTGTATTAAAGCCACCCATTGGGCTTCTAAGATGAGCCCAACGAAGGACACTTGCACTCATGCTATACTAATATGCTGCTAGTCAAAATTTTGGCCCAAGTCCATATGTGAAGGAATCTGATTCAATTAAACCAAACTATTGGAATTATCCTACACTAACTAAATGAAATTACTGATTCGCAGAATATACATACTGATTTTAAAAGCATATTAGCATCCACAATTGAACATGTATTACACTGAACTACTGATGTCATGCTTGCATTACTATTGACTTCAAAGTTGAACTAAGACCAATTATGCTATGCCATTGTTCTGAAACAACTTAAACAATACAGAGTTTAAAAGTCCCAAATAGTCCAAATTGATATTCCAATGTATCTATTACTCATATGACTCAAAAACTACTAACTAACATCAATCGCATTTATTCAGCTAATCATCTATTGAATTGTAAACAACAAAACAACTTTCAAATGAGCCCAGGCTTTGCAATATTTTCATTCAACTTCACTTCATAGCTACATCAAGGTGAGTTCATAAACGTGTACCTGGGATTTGAATTGAAATAAAAAAGGGAGAGGTTAGCAGCGGTAACAACTTCAGCAGCCACAAATCAGTGACACCAACAGCAGTAATACAACAGCAACAAGTAACCAATAGACCAGGGGAAGGACTTCAAACAATGCAGCAACAACTTGAACCAAAACTTAATGACCAAGACCAATCAACCTCAAACCGTGGGATGCAGTTTTTGAAACAAAATCCAGTTCCGGATACACACTTAAACAAAAGATACAGGACAGAGTCTCAAATTATTCAAGTGTTTCAGATTTGGAAGTGAACTGAAAGTTTGCTCAAAGAGTTGATGAAACAGTCACCTAGCACTCTATACTCAAGCTCTCAAAACTGATTAAACACTCAAAAGTTGATGACTCACAAACAGCTTTCTTAATTCTTTTCAACTGCCTCAAAACTGTCCTTAAGCTTTTCAACAACTAACTGATCTCCCTACCTTTGTTGTGTTCCCCTAGTTTGATTTTTATAGGCTTATTAGAAAAAGAGCAGCCCCTCCCCCTCCTATCCAAAGATAGGCTGCCCAGGTCTTAAAATATATCTCATAATCTAGCATTTCCACCTTCTACTGTCTAGGCATGTGTTTTCCTATTTAAAATCTCCTGAAGTTCAAAAGAGTAATGTATATCCTACTGTACAGCAGGTTTCACTACCTATTCCATGTACATTCTCAGCTTTTATTATTAAAACCCATGCTGGTTTCTGACTTCCCACTTTCAAAGACATCTGCCAAGATGTATTTTGCACTATAGATCCCCTTTTTGATTAAACTATTCATTATTTTAAGGGTACACTGAATGTTCAATTGGCAGGCCACTTAAACTAAACTACTTCTTTTTTTAAGGTTTTCAAATCCCAAACTAAACTCTGCAATCTACATTAAAACTGCAGCTATAACCAATTCAAACTCAATCAGTTACTGAAATAAGTGAACTGAAACTACTGAGACAAAACATACATTTAATTAAAACTAAAAAGCTAACAGAACTTAGAGATTGACGATTTAATTTAATGCTATTACCGACTAAGTAACGAACTAATTTCTAAACTTGAACATCCAAGCAAACTAATCAATTTAACATTGTGATGCATTAATTTTCATATGAATTAGCTTAAATCAAACAGACACAGAAACAAAAAATGAAGCAGGAGGAGAAGAAGCAATTAAACAAAATATAAAAAAAGAAAAGGGGATTGAAAATACCCGGAACTCAGGCGGACCGGGACCAAAAACTCCTTGTCACTTCACTTTGGACTGAAGTGGACCTTAATCGCATGTTTCCAATAATGAAAGCATACGACTGAAGTCCAATTTAGTCCAAAGATCCTCGCGGCTCGTTAGATTTTGAGCCTAGGGTTCAGGTTTTCTGTGATTTGTCATTTGAGGGGTCGAGGTGATGTTCAAAGGAAGATGGTGATGGTTCAGGGATGAAAAGGGTCATAAGGTCAAAGGGTGTAAGTTTGGGGCTGTTTGGAGGTGGCTAGGTTTTGGCTCGATTCTTTGATCAAAGATTCGAGCCGGCCCGGGATGATTCGAGGTTAGTGGAGTGTGGTTTTGGAGAGGGGGGATCAAGGCAGTTCAGGGGTGTAAGTTTGGCGAGAATCGGAGCCGGCGACGCCGGGTTTTCAGGTGAAGGGAATGGAGGCGGCTTTTAGGGTTCAGGGGTCGTTTGGTTCGTCTCTGAAAGAGACGAAGGGGGTTGTTTGGAAATGAAACGGGTAAAGGGGGTTTGGGGGGTTTGATATATTAGAATTAAACTAACTAATCTGGACCGTTGGATTAAAAAAATTCAACCGTTTGGATTAGATTAGGGGTCAAAACGTGGTCATTTGGGGTAGTAACAGGGCGGGTTTGGTTCAGGGGTAAAAGGGTCGGGTTGTGAGATGGGTTGTGAAGAATGGTCTTGACCATTCGATCAATTGGAGTGAACGGTCTGGATTAATGGGGCTTGAAACGGCATCGTTTGGCTAGGTATGGGGACAGACCGCCTTGGGCCGGGTAAGGGGTGAAATTTGGGCTGATTTGGGGAGGGCCTGGTCCGATTTTCTGTTTGATTTCCATTTCTCTTCTTTTCTTTTAATTCCTAATTTATTAAAACCCAAAATTCTAAAATAAAATCAAATTAACTTATAAAATACTAATTAACTTCAACTAACAATTAACACACACAATTAAATATCAATTAAAAAT
Organism: Nicotiana glauca; assembly: GCA_026770625.1. Taxonomy (NCBI): domain Eukaryota; kingdom Viridiplantae; phylum Streptophyta; class Magnoliopsida; order Solanales; family Solanaceae; genus Nicotiana; species Nicotiana glauca. The sequence goes on from MU751622.1 coordinate 86,408, forward strand.
AAATCACACGACTAGACCTTAAATGCTAAAACTGCAAAATACATATTTTTTTGTAATTTTTCATTTTGTAAGACAAATTTAATTGCTCCTAATAAATCCTAAATTCAAATGCAACATGTTTTTGTATTTTTATATTAATTTAACAAATAAACACACACAGACAAATACAAACAATAAAGAAAAAATAACACAAAAACCACAAAAAATCACACACAACACAAAACTATTTTATTTTGAATTTTTGGGAGTAATTCTCATATAGGGCAAAAATCACGTGCTCACAGCTGCCCCTCTTTGCTCGAAAATACGAAGAGTTTTTGCGCAAAGATAAATGAGAGGATACGAGCGACTTTTGCCTGTTCGAGTACCCCGTGTGAAGTATTTTTTTTGAAAGAGTTTGACCGAGGCTTTGCTTCGGGAGGCCTCCTACATATCTCTGGCTAAAAGGGAATCAGGTCAATGTAGTTCGGGAAGTCTCGGTAGCTGGGACTACCATGAAGCTGTGGTTTCACTGTTATTGTTGTTGCTGCTACTGCTACTGTTTACTGACCTCCTTATTACACCAAAAAGGAAAATCAAAGCTAAGCTAGCTATGCCTATCAACTATGAGTTACAAGATTCCTATCTATGATTTTCTTGAAACTTGATCTTGAGTCTTAGCTGATTTTGCTATGGACTTCGATCTGGATCTTGATGCTCACAAGTTGTAGGCATTTGCTTCTTCATGCAGCACTGGGTCAAAACAGGATCAGCGAAGCTTGTGACTTCAATAAGATTTTGAGCAATCCGCACCCTTGCTTGCTTCATATTTGAGCTCATTTCTTTTTGTTCTTTTCTTATTTTCTTTATTCTGGATTGAAACTCACTCCGTAGGTCATCTCGAATGTGGTGCCTCGAGGTCAAACCTGCTCAGACACCAAAACAAACAAACGAACGAAATTTTTCTGCCCCAATTTTCACTAGGAAAATTTCGTGAGTTATTTGCAATAAAAATCTGAACTCATTTTCCCTTTTTTTTCTTTTTTTCTTTTTTTATTTTTTTATTTTTTTCTTTTTTTCTTTTTTTCTTTTTTTCTTTTTGTTTTTTTTTAATTTATCTATGATGGAACAAATGAGGGGATTGGAGATCCTATGTCTAAAAGGCTCAACTCAGGGATTGGAACCCTAATGTTGGCAAAAGGTAAAACGCTCAAATCAGGGATTGGAGCCCTAATGTTGGCCAAGGGAAAAAATGCTCAACTCAGGGATTGGAACCCTGATGTTGGCTAAATGGAAAAACGCTCGACTTAGGGATTGGAGCCCTAATGTCGGCTAAAGGGAAAAATCGCTCAACTCAGGGATTGGAGCCCTAATGTCGGCTAAAGGGGAAAATGCTCAACTCAGGGATTGGAGCCCTAATGTCGGCTAAAGGAAAAAACGCTCAATTCAGGTGTTGGAGCCCTAATATTGGCTAGGAAAGCTGCTCAACTCAGGGATTGGAGCCCTAATGTTGGCTAAGGAAAAACGCTCAATTCGGGGATTGGAGCCCTAATATTGGCTAAGGAAAGCTCTCAACTCAGGGATTGGAGCCCTAATGTTGGCTAAGAGAAAAACGCTCAACTCAGGGATTGGAGCCCTAATGTTGGCTAAGGAGAAAATGCTCAACTTAGGGATTGGAGCCCTAATGTTGGCTAAAGGTAAAATGCTCAACTCAGGGATTGGAGCCCTAATGTTGGCTAAGGAGAAAATGCTCAACTTAGGGATTGGAGCCCTAATGTTGGCTAAAGGTAAAATGCTCAACTCAGGGATTGGAGCCCTAATGTTGGCTAAGGAAAAACGCTCAATTCAGGGATTAGAGCCCTAATATTGGCTAAGGAAAGCGCTCAACTCAGGGATTGGAGCCCTAATGTTGGCTAAAGGAAACGCTCAACTCAGGGATTGGAGCCCTAATGTTG
>MU751623.1:3077-50169 GCA_026770625.1 Nicotiana glauca
CTTAATTCGAATTTAAAAGGTGGATTTAACTACTAAATGATGGAATATAACTAGAAAGGATCATAGAAATGTTACCCAATAATCTCCTCTTCAAACTCCTCTCTGAATAGCCCTTGCCTGAGCTCAAAATTGATTTTCACACTTATGAAATTAAACCCTCGATATTTCCTATTTCTGCCCAGGCATTTCCGCTTCTGCGGATAAGGGACCGCTTCTGCGGTCNTAACGGACCGCTTCTGCGGTCCCGCTTAAGCGTAAAAATAACCGCTTCTGCGGTTTCTCATTAAGGGGACAAATTTTGCTTCTGCGGACACATGATCGCTTCAGCGGTCCCGCTTCTGCGAAAAAATGACTGTTTTTGCGGTCTATGAGGGGAAGCCTTAAAAATCGCTTCTACGGTTAACAAGCCGCTTCTGCGGCTCCGCTTATGCGGATATCTGACCGTTTCTGTGGTCTCAGAGGAGGAGGTGCTAAATCGCTTCTGCGGCGCAAAGGCCGCTTCTGCGGTTCCTAAACCATAGAAGCGAAAACAACAGAAGCCTACTGCAAAATTTTTCCTTCTAACTTCCAAAACTAACCCGTTGAGCATCCGAAATCATCCCGGGACCCCCGGGACCCCAACAAAAAACACCAATACCACCTAATACCTTATTCGAACTTGTACCAATCCTCAAAACACCTCAAACAACTCCGGAAACCCGATTAAATCAAGGATTCAAGCCTAAGAACTTCAAATTCTAACCAAATACGCTTTCGATCAAAAACCTAACCACACCTCATCCGAATGACCTGAAATTTTGCACATACATACCAAATGACATGACGGAGCTACAGCAACTTCCGGAATTCAAATCCAACCCTCGTATCAAAAACTCAGTATTGGACCGGAAACTTCAAAAATTCAAACTTCAGCATTTTAAGCCTAAATGAGCTACGGACCTCCAAATAACATTCCGAACACGCTTCCAACCTCGAAATCACCTAACGGAGCTAACAGAACCATCAGATTTCCATTCCGAGGTCGTCTTCACACTGTTCCGAATACGGACCCTTTTTCAACTCTTAAACTCTCATTTAGGGACTAAGTGTCCCAAAACACTCCGAATCCTAATACCGAACGTCCCGGCAAACCAAAATAGCAGAAATGAACTTAGGGAAAGCAGTTAATTGGGGATCAGGGCGTAAATTATAAAAACGACCGGCCAGTTCATTACAAATGATTAGAGGTAAGTTCCTTGGCCTAAATTCACGAGATTATGTTAGATTTAACATAGAAATTGGTTGAAATTCATTAAAAAGGGGTAAAGCTAGGGGTTGAGTTTTTGATATTTTAAATTGGGATTTGATAGGTTATTTGAGCTCGGATTTGGGAGTTCTTGGTATGTATGGACTCATGGCGAGACGAGGAATCCGGTAATGTGAGTTTTATAATTTTTCGAGAAGTGGGCCCGGGGCTCGGGTTTAGCTAATTTTGAGATTCTTGATATTTTTCAATTGTTTTTGATTGGGTATTATTCCCTTAGCGTATTGTGATGTATTCGCTCTGATTTTGGTTAGATTCGACTCGCGTGGAGGCCGGTTTGAGGGGCAAAGGCATCGCGAGCTAGATATTTCACCGGTTCGAGGTGAGTAATGATTATAAATGATATCCTGAGGGTTTGAAACCCCGGATTGCACATCGTAGTGCTATATTGAGCTGACTTACACGCCGGGTAGTGGGCGCGGGGTAGGGCACCACTGGGGATTGTGACTTGGTCCATCTCAATTGATTAAATTACTGCGTATTTGACTAGAATTTATTTGTTATCATTGTTGTTTGGGCTGATTACCGTATTTGGGCTTCGTGCTAAATATTTGAACCTTTCGGGGATTATTTTCACTATTTTTCCTCACTGTTTTTACTTATTACTTGAACTCAGTCATACGGTTTCTCCACTACTTTACAACTCAGCCACTTTTACTCAGATTGAGTCTTAAATGATAATTTAAATGATATTTTGGGCTGAGGACTACTGTTTTACTAGTGCCCGAGGGGCTTGTGATGATGTTCTGACTGAGTGGGGCCGAGGGCCAGATGTGAGGATACACTGAGGGATGTGAGGCCTAGGGCCTGGATGTGAGGGTTATATTTATGGATCGGACTGCATGCCGCAGTAGTATATTATATGGATCGGACTGCACGCCGCAGTATGTATATATTGGATCAGACTGCACGCCGCAGTGATATAGCGCTTGGGCTGTAGGAGCCCCTCCGGAGTCTGCACCCCTACGGTGAGTGTGGGTACCTATATGGATCGGGCTGCACGTCGCAGCGAGCTACGGATCGGGCTGCACACTGCAGCGATAATGTGGATCGAGCTGCGTACCGCAGTGGTTATTATGTGATACTGTTTCTGAGAGGGATTTGAGAGAGAGAGAGAGAGCCCGAGGGGCTGGTTCAGTTTGAGATATTGCTCGAGGGGCGAGCTTTTACGTGCTCATTTTGTATACTTCTTGCCTTTTACCTGTTATACTATGGTATTTGTGCCCGAGGGGCAGATTTTCTGTGCTAATCAGCACTAACTATTTTGAAACCATTTTCGTAATTACTGAAAAGACCATTTTCGAAAGAGATTTGAACTGAGCCAAAACATTTCTAAAGGTTTCATGGTTTTACTGTTTTCTCTTAGGGTTGTACTGCTCTATATAGCATAATGGAGTGCCTTACGTGATTTCTTGCTGCTTAGTTATTATTTATTTTTATTACTCACTGAGTTGGAGTACTCACTTTACTCCCTGCACCTTGCGTAAAGTTGCAGGTATTGTTCACCCGGTAGCGGGTTATTAGCTGATTGAAGGTATTACTATTGAAGCTGAGTAGAGTGACCGCCAGCGTTCGCGGCACCTGATTATTTCCTTTGGTTCTAAATTTTATTTTGTATATTGTTGGACCTGTAGTTGTATTTAGACTTCTCTAGATGCTCGTGACTTGTGACACCCCGGTCGGGTTGTGTTGGGTGGTAAATGTCGGCTATTAATGTCATTAAGTCTTATTATTCATTCATTTATGTTTATTAATTATTAAAAAGGGGCATTGTTGTTCTGTTGGCTGGCCTTGTCTTCATGAGAGGCGTCATCACGACCGGGTTTGGGAATTGGGTCGTGACAATTACCCTCGGGGTGGCAAAAAGGAGGTGTGACAGCTCTGACGACTCTGCTGGGGTCCCAAACCCATAACTTCGGTTATGAATTCGAGCTTCGAATAACTGTTATATTTTGGCTTTATTCATTATCTGATTTTTACATGTTGAGCATAATGTGCTAATTGCCGCTTTTTACCTCTTTGATATTATTTGAACTGTATATAAACTGTTACGAAACCCTTATCTTCTCATCTTTGGGGATGTGCACGCTGGCGTGACTCCCTTTTCTATTAGTGTCACACCTTGAAATAATAAAGAGGCTCGGACAAGTTACAAAGCCGGATGGCCTTTTGGCTCCCAGTACGTAGCCCCCATCAGCTCGAGTTGTCCGCTCGTGTACACAAGTCTAGAACAATATACCCAGGTTTTAAACTTAGAATAACTCAGTCTCATACTGAATCCCTAGTAGTAATGCTTGTTTGCATCATGTGCATTCGACTTTGGGGACTCAACACAGGGGTTGGGTCTATCTAGGACAGGTGGACCCCAGAATCAAAGACCATCCTGATGCATATTTTACGTGCTACTTGTGCAATTATTTACTTCGGTTTGCATGTTGACTGGTCCCTAGAATAGGGAAGGATTTGGAAAAAATAATTTGAGGTATGATAGAATTGATTACCCGTTTTTGAAAAAAAAACCCTAGTATCCAAAACAGGCCGAAACTCTGCCAAAATTTTGAAGCAAAAAAAAAAAAAGATTTTGGTTTCAAAAGTTTCATGTCTTTTCCCTATTTTATTATGTCAAACCTAACATAACTACGCAAGTTTGATTCTCACCGGATGTGGGATACGTAGGCAACCCCTGTCTGGTCCAACTCTATTTTTGCAAAAAATAACCCAAAAAACTAAAATTTGTTATTCTGTCTTAAATAAAATTAGGTAGTATCGTTCTTGTCAAAATAGCCCAAAATGTTCCCAAAAGCAAGTCAGAAGGCTTTTTTTTTGCAAGAATAACCACCTACTGCCCTTTTTCAAATTTCTGGCTACCTAGCAAGCACAGCCCTAAAATCTTTCCTTTCATAGTGCTGAAGGGCCATATTTGCAAAAGTAGCCGTGTTATTTAAATGTTTGCAAAATTGACCTCTTTTGTAAAAATTCGCTTTGTTTTAAACTAACCACCTTAATTTAAATGTGCAGAATGAGAACGAGTCAAAACTTGCCATTGACGGTCATGACCAAGATTCCTTTGGAATTGTATATGTGGTGGGAAGATCTAGGTAAATCAGGACAAGATATGGTCAACCTTTACTTGGGGGGTCTCACCGGGTTATTGAAGATTAGGCCTAGAGGAGATATAATAAAGGCATTGGTTACATTTTGGGACCTAGCTCACAACGTGTTTCATTTCTCGAATTTTGAACTCACACCCACTTTGGAAGAAATAGCCGGGTATATTGGGAGCACTGAAGCTCTAAGACACAAGTATTTGGTCGCTCCAAGAGTTGTCACTCCATATAAGTTTTTAGATTTCCTAAAGATAAGCAGGGGGTCCAATAACCATATTTGGCAGCAGGTTTTTCCACTCCACAGTTCATATACCAGCGATACGGACACATGGGGGGGTTCAACTATCCAGAAAGCAAAATTTGCAGCAAAGAGAATCGACTGAAATGGGAAGAACAAGGTGCTTCGCTTTCATTGTGGTATTTTTGGGTCTTCTAGTGTTTCCCAAGAAAGATGGGAATGTCGATGTACGGATAGCTGGGGTCGTTCACACTTTGCTTACTCAGGCCTAAAGCACCCTCGCACCCATGATAGTGTCTGAAATTTTCTGAGCTCTCACATACTACAAAGCCGGAGAAGACTTTTTTGAAGGGTGCAACTTGCTGATACAAATGTGGATGATTGAACATCTATGTCCTCGTCCTCAGTACATAAACTATGGGTCGATAGGAGAAAGCTGCATAGGGGAATTTTATACAAGGGTCGACAGGTTCAACATGCCAGAAGGGGTAGCGGCATGGATATCTTGCCTCCGTTATGTCACTTCAAATCAAATAGAATAGACGCTGGGTTGGCTTCCTGTTGATGAAATCATATACATGCCAGCTACCGGTCCTCACTTCCTCCTGATGGGTCTCAGAAGTATCCAGCCTTATGCCCCATACCAGGTCTTGAGACAGCTCGGAGATGTCAAATAGTGCCCAATGATGAAGATCTTAGCCTTTATGTGGTCGAGATCCGTTCTGATGGCCAATTTCACGAAACAGTGGTTCGCCATATTTGGAGTGAGTGTCAATATCTAACAGCAAATACCTTAGTATATGATCTATCCAGAGGTGAAGTCTCACCCCGTTACCTCACCTGGTACAAAAAGAAAGTTGAGTTTAGAAGGCACGCTAAAATACCCCACCTCTAAGAGTTTGTCGAAGCATCACAAGAACAGTGGGAGTGGTTGGCAAAAGAAAATGAGTATCGAGCCACCATAAGCAAGTTAGAAGGACAGATCAAAAACCTTAAGTTCGCTAGTGATGTGCAAGCCGCTGCAGATAAGGGTGAGAAGAAAAAATCAGCCCAAGAAAATGAAATCCTCCGGGCCTAGATCCAAAGGATGAAGATAGCTGCCAAGAATCTGGAAAGAAGCCGAGCAGATGAAAAACTCACTAATAGCCTTAGGAACAAAATATGTGAGTATGGGAATGATTTAGAAAAATTTGAAAGCAGTTTGGCGAGAGCTAAAGCACAGTTGGAAAAGAACACCGAGGGGTGGACAGAGTTTGTTCAACAATTGAAAAGGAAATATGAGGGAACAATCACAAACTTGAAGAAAAGGCTAACTACCCTCGAAAATGAGATGGCCAAACAGGCCAAGAACTTTAAAGCATAAAGGGAACATTGTTATGCATTAATGTCCCAGCTAGAGGAAGATATCCAACAGCTGCAGGGTCAAAACCATCATAATACCCAAGTGCTAGAAGCTAGGTCTCAGCAAATCAGGCGTTTGCTCCAAGAAAATGGTATCATCAGGGAGAGGGTTAGAGCAATTATTGATTACATCGTAATGAAATGCGAGGAATATGAAGACATGACTCGAACCACCTTCTTTGCTGCGGTAATGACCTTTGTTCGCCAAATAATGAGCGACCTAGAACGTCTTCAAAGGGATCTTGCACATAGGCATGTTGCAAGATCGACTGATGTCCCACGGGCCCCTGGAGTAGAAGCGCTTATGTACTTTTGATTTTTATTTTTATTTCTGGGTCTGTATTTCAGTTTCTGGTTTCTAAAGTATGTTTCGAGTATGTTTGTAGTTTTTATTCCGAGAAAGAGTATGATGAAGTCTTTTGTAATAGAGAACATTAGAGTTTTTATTAATGATAAATTGGAAAATCCCCAAAAAAGAAATTATTTCCTTATTTTTCGTATTTATTCCTTGAACTACGTGATAATCTGATTCATGTGGCATCGTGATACATAGGCAATCCTCATCGGATCTGGTCATGTTTTTGTAAATAACTCAAATAAAAAAGGAATGTGGGAAGTAAAGAACCAAAAGAAAAACCAAAAAAAAAGAGCCGAAGAAAAACCAAAAGAAAAGAGAGGAAAGCAAGAAAAGAGAAGAAAGGAAAGAAAGAAAACATGAATAAGAGGAGAGGCATTAAAGAGACGAAGTAGAAAGAAAGGTAAATTGGAGAGATAAACAAAATCCAGGATGAAACACGCAACTGTTGCAAAACATATAGAAACACATTTAACTGTATAGGTGCATCAGACCCCCAATGTGTGATTACCTATGTGTTAATTGCGTTAAACTAACCGGTTTGTTGTCAACTGTTGAGTTCAGGCTCTATATTAAGGTGGTTGGTTTTGTGGTGATCTAGATTCACATCCGTACTTCACAAGATCAAAAGGGAGTGTTGAAATGTCATCGGAAAGTCATCTGCCAACAGTTCCTATCCTGGAGGATAGCCCGATCTCGGCTATCCCAACTTCAGAATCAGCGCCTGCTGAGGAAAACAGAATTCTGTGTCTCCGCATGATGGAAATGTGGGACGCCTGGTCCAATGGCAGAGAACCACCAAGTGAGATACCTGGATTTCCTGAGCTACTTCGTAGGTCAAGTGGGACCTCCAACGTCCCAATAAGTTACCGCAATACCCCGCTGGGATATCCTACCATCTCGGCCCACTTTGCTGGAACACCTTCTGAGGTTTGCCCCCAGGTGTTGATTTCAGGTGCGGCCTACAACATATTCACTGCGCCACCTTGTTCGGCCACGGCACAACCCACTTTGCCCAGGCCTAATTTTGATCCATCATCTTTCACCTTCCAAGTACCATCCTTCCCATCGGAACCTACCCAGTTCACTACCAATGCTTACCCTCAGCCACCTCGGTATGAGTTTACTGCGGGACAAGAGAAAACTACAAAGAACCCTGAATAAGAGGAGATTACCCAAAAAATGAGGAGCATGGAGTAGAGTCTCAAAAATATACAGGGTTTGAGCGGGCAAAAGAGCATATCCTACACTCATCTGTGTATGTTCCCCACGTGCATTTACCCCTGGGTTTCAAAAACCCAAAGTTTGAAAAGTATGACGGGCATGGGGATCCCATAGCCCACCTCAAGAGGTACTGCAACCAATTGCGGGGAGCAAGTGGAAAAGAGGAGCTTCTCATGGATAATTTTGGAGAGAGCCTGGTTGGCATTGCTTCTGAATGGTACATAGATCAGGATATATCCATTGGCATATTTGGGATGACATGGCTCGGGATTTTGTCAGGCAATTTCAGTATAACATCGACATAGACCCTGACAGGAATTCGTTGTCGAATCTCAAGAAGAAGTCCTCGGAAAGCTTCCGAGAGTATATTGTCAAATGGCGCGAACAAGCGGCTAGAGTCAAGCCTCCAATGGATGAAACAGAGATGGTCAGTGTTTTTCTTCAAGCCCAAGAGGCAGATTATTTTCAGAATACGATGTCTGCGATGGGGAAATCGTTTGCCGAGGCCATCAATTGGTGAAATGGTCGATAATGGTCTAAAAACAGGGTGCATACTGAGTTAATCTGCCAAAAGGGCTACCTCCCAAGCAATTCAAGGCCGGTCTAGAGGTGTAGCAAATCGAAAAAAGAAGGAAGAAGTGACAATGGCAACTTCAAGTGTAAGAAAACCCCGTCCACCCAGAAATTACTTCTATACAAGAACCCCACAACATTATTATCCCCATCAAGATGTGGCCTATGCTATGGGCTCCCAGCCGTATGCAGTAATGAATGCCCAACCATACGCTAGGCCACAATAATAATTCCACAAAAACCGAGCTCCATTTCCCAAAAATCAACCTCCTCACCAAGCTCAGTATAATCCCCGACCTCCACAGAATAACTTCCCCTACAATGCCCGTGCACGGGATCCACCCAGGAGAATAAACTTTACGCCCATTGGCGATTCATACTCTAGTCTTTTCCTGAAACTTGTCCAGATGGGTCTGTTGCAGCCCGTACCCCAAACCAGGTAGAACTTAGAGTCTCCTTCCTACATAGCCGGCACTCGATGCGCTTACCATTCGGGAGCATAAGAGCATGATACAGACGACTGATGGACCCTGAAAAGGGCTGTTGAAAATCTCATAGAAAAAAAGCAGATAGTGCTAAAGGACGAAGACATTCCTAATGTGACTAACAATCCATTACCGACTCACAATAATGGACAGGTTATTGGAATGATTTTCGAAGATAAGGAGTTCGATCCTACTTTGAATTGCAATCGCTGATGTTGAAAAGAAGCCAAAAGATATCGCAAAACAAGACAGATGGGAGAAAAAGAGTAAACCAACCCCTCAAAATGCAGAAAAGGCATTGGAAACCAAAACTGGGGCAACACCCCCAAATAATGCCATTCTTTATCTCTCACGGGGTCACTGGAAAGAGCAAAAGACATTAAGCCCTCCAAAAAGGTTTGAGCTGAACAAGGGACCCAAGATGTACGTGCTTAAGGGGACTTATGTGGTACAGGGGCCAGTAAATTCACCAAGGCTGAATGAGCCCGTGGTTATTGGCCGCGCACCGCAGAGGCCCATGACAGACCCTACTGCCATTCCATGGAATTATAACAAGGCGGTAGTAACTTACAAAGGAAAAGAGATTTTAGGAGTATCGAATGAAAGTAAACCAGCTGAGAAATACCTTAACTTGGAGTAATTGAATAAATCCAAGAAGAAATGCTTCCCAATCAAGAAGCTTGTCAGTGTCGAAGAAGCCGAAGAATTCTTCCGCAAAATGAAAGTGACAGACTATGAGGTAATATACCAACTTCGAGAGTCCCCTTCACAGTTTTCACTCCTGTCCCTATCGGTAAGCTCAGCCGAGCATGAGAGAGTATTGACAAAAACCCTCAATGAGGCTTATGTCCCAATTGAAACCACTATTGAACAATTGGAGAGGATGGCGGAAAGATTTTTCGCAGTCAATCAGATCTCTTTCAACAAGAATGATTTTCCTCTGGAAGGGGCCGCCCACAACAAAGCCCTTCATCTTACAGTTAAAAGCGAGGGATATTATGTGAAAAGAGTCATGTTGGATGGTGGGTCTGGTGTTGATATTTTCCCCCTCTCAACTTTCCAAAGAATGGAGATCGGGACTGAGAGAATCAGACCTAACAACGTATGTGTGTGTGCCTTTGATGGCATCAAAAGAGACACCATAGTTGAGATCAATTTTATTTTGACTATTGGTCCTGTGGATTTTGAGGTGACCTTTCAGATCCTAGATATGGATACTTCTTATAATTTCCTTTTGGGAAGACCTTGGATTCGTGCGGTAGGAGCCGTACCTTCCACTCTCCACCAGACGGTGAAATTTGAATATGAAGATAAGGAGATTGTAGCCCACGGACAAGACGAGCAGTCAATTTATCGAGACCCGTCAGTCCCATGTCTCGAAGCTAGGGAAGGTAGTGAACATATAGTTTATCAAGCTTTCGAGGTTGTGGTCACGGACCAATATGAAGAAGGAAACCCTTGTCCTCAACCCTTTCTCTCAAATTCGTCAATTATGGTGGCCAAGGAAATGATCAGGCATGGTTATAAACCCGGGAAGGGGCTCGGGACGTCATTGTAAGGTATCACAGAACCCATCACTTTGCCTACCAGCGAGAAATTTTTTGGTGTGGGTTTTCATGCCACAAAAGCTGATGTGACATGGGCAGGTGAACGAAAAAGCAATGGTTGGGTTTTACCTCAGTCGGTTCCACATCTCTACAAAACATTCATGAGGCCCAAATACAATGAAGAAGAAGACGATAAGGCCTTCACGACCGAAGAATAGAAGAAGTATGTGGGGCTATGAGGCAAATATTGTATGAAACCCATATGGTTCAGCCGGAAGAAGGCTCGAGTACCGTTGAGGTGATGTACATGGGGCCCAATGTCAAATTGCAAAACTGGAAGGCTACTCTATTCCCAGTCAAGCAGAATCCTGTTCTAATAATGCAGCTTTAAATAACATGACATGCTTGCAGACTTTATGCCCAGATCCAAACACGTTGTCTAATTATGAAATAATGAATTAAGAACCGGAATATGATGAAGAATAGGCTTTTAGGGAAATAAACCAAGAATTGGAACAATTTGAGAATAAACCTAAGCCGAACTTAAATGAAACCAAGTCAGTTCATTTGGGTAGTTATGAAGAGGTCCAAGAAACCATGATAAACATTCACACGGATGAAAGAACCAGGGATGCATTGATCCAACTTTTGTTCGAATTTAAAGATGTGTTTGCTTGGTCCTACGATGACATGCCATGATTAAATGTCGATTTGTGGTCCACAAATTTCTGACTTACCCCGATTATCCCCCTGTCCAGCAAAAGCAAAGGAAGTTCAAAACTGATATTAGTGACAAGATTAAAGAAGAGGTCACAAAACAGTTGAAGGCGGGGGTGATCTGGATGGTCCGATACACCACATGGCTATCTAATATGGTTCCCGTACCAAAGAAAGATGGGAAAACTCGGGTGTGCGTTGACTATCGAGATCTAGAACCCAGGATGACCATGTTCAGGACCTGAGAAAGTTATTTGAGCATCTGCTTAAATATGATTTGAAGTTGCATCCAGCTAAATGTGCATTTGGGGTTCCGTCTGACAAAATTTTGGTATTTATAGTCAGTCGGAGGGGCATCGAGCTAGACCCAACAAAGATAAAGTCTATTTGGGATTTGCCTCCTCCAAAAACCAAGAAAGAGGTCATGAGCCTGCTGGGAAGGTTGAACTACATTAGCCGATTCATTTCTCAATTGACTTCCACATGTGAACCCATCTTCAAGCTGTTAAAGAAAGATGCAAAAATTAAATGGAGGGATGAGTGCCAAGAAGCCTTTGACAAAATCAAAGAATATCTATCAAAACTGACAATCTTGGTCCCGCCCGAATCGGGAAGGCCTCTATTTTTGTATCTGACAGTCTTAGAGAATTCCTTCGGATGCGTCCTCAGGCAACATGATGTGACCGGGAGGAAAGAGCAGGCGATCTATTATCTGAGCAAGAAGTTTAGCAGTTATGAAGCCAAATTCACATTGTTGGAATGAACTTGTTGCGCTCTAACTTGAGTCGCTCAAAAGCTTAGACATTACCTGTCAGCCTACACCACTTACCTCATCACCAGGCTGGATCCTTTAAAGAACATATTCCAGAAGCCGATGCCCACAGGGAGGTTAGCAAAATGGCAGATCCTGCTCACTGGATTTGATATAGTCTATGTCACCCGCACTGCAATGAAAGCCCAGGCTCTAGCAGGTCACCTAGCTGAAAACCCTGTTGACGACGAATATCAGCCTTTGAATACTTACTTCCCGGACGATGAGGTGAATTCAGTTGAGGTAACATCAGAAGACATCAATGCTTGGAAAATGTTCTTCGATGGAGCTGTGAACGCAAAAAGTGTCGGGATTGGGGCAATTTTGATCTCACCCACTAGTCAACACTATCCAACCACAACCCAATTTCGGTTTTTCTACACAAACAACACTACTGAGTATGAAGCCTGCATTATGGGTATGAATATGGTAATCGACCAAGATGTTGAAGAACTGTTGATCATGGGAGATTCGAACTTGATTATCCGACAAACTCAGGGTGAATGGGAAACCTGGGATGTCAAGCTTATTCCATACAGGAAACATATGGAGGATCTTAGTAAATGGTTCAAGTCAGTCGAGTTTAGGTACATTCCTCATTTTCACAATGAGTTGGCCGATGCACTCGCTACTTTGGCCTCGATGTTGCCATATACAGGCAATGTCCACATTGACCCATTGGAAATCCAAATCCCGAAAAGGCATGGTTACTGCAATGCGGTTGAGATGGAACCAAATGTTCGGCCATGGTATCATGATATCAAGAGATTTCTGAAAACTAAAGAATATCCTGATCAAGCTAGTGGAGATCAAAAGAGAACCATTAGACAACTTGCAAATGGTTTTTTCTTGAGCGGCGAGGTCTTGTACAAAAGGACTCTAGATCTCAACTTGTTAAGATGTGTTGACGCCGATGAGGCAGGAAGAATCATGTATGAAGTGCACGTAAGAGTGTGTGGACCCCACATAAATAGGTATGTTTTGGCAAAGAAGGTCCTTCGAGCAGGCTATTACTGGATGACTATGGAAAAAGATTGCTTCAGGTTTGTTCGGAATGTCATCAGTGTCAGGTACACGGTGACCAGATTTATGCACCGCCTATAGAATTGCATCCTATGTCAGCACTGTGGCCATTCGTTGCTTGGGGAATGGATGTCATTGGGTCGATCGAGCCAAAAGCTTCAAATGGACATAGATTCATATTGGTCGCCATCGACTACTTCACAAAGTGGGTCGAAGCAATTACTCTCAAATCTGTCACTAAGAAAGCAGTGGTAGACTTCGTGCACTCCAATATCATCTGCCGTTTTGGATTCCTACAACTATCATTACGGATAATGCTGCAAACTTGAATAGTAATTTGATGAAGGAGATATGAGAACAATTCAGGATAACGCATCAGAACTCTACCCCTTATCGGCCTAAAGCTAATGGTGCTATTGAGGCAACAAACAAGAACGTCAAAAGATTTTAATAAAGATGATCCAAAGTTCCAGGCAATGGCATGAAAATTTTTCGTTTGCATTATTGGGATACCGCACTACTGTGCGCACATCGGTCGGAGCAACCCCATATCTTTTGGTTTATGTCACTGAAGCCATGATACCCGCAGAAGTTGAAATACCTTCTCTTCGGATCATTGTTGAAGCTGGGATTGAGGACAGTTAATGGGTCAAAACCCATCTAGAACAATTAACCCTGATTGATGTAAAGCGAATGGCTACAGTCTGCCATGGGCAGTTGTATCAATAAAGAATGGCACGTGCCTACAACAAGAATGTGCGGACTAGGAACTTTGAAGTAGGGCAACTCATTTTGAGGCGTATTCTCCCTCACCACTAGGAAGAAAAAGGAAAGTTCTCTCTTAATTGGAAGGGCCCATACATTATCAGAAAATTGTTGCCAGATAGGGCGTTATACGTAGGAGACGTCGAAGGAAATGACCCTGAAACAGCTGTTAATGCAGATGCAGTCAAAAGGTATTATGTCTAGTCTTACTGCAGCAACAACATTATCCGATTGGGATGACAAATTCTTTCATTCTCGCTACCCCAAACACTCTAATCCTTTGATAACCCTTTGAGTCGGTCACCTTTTTTTCATTACCCTCTTTGGAACTTGAAAACATTTGTAAAAAAAATTATCAAAACAAAAGAAAAATAAAAACAACAAAACAAAATGTTTTTCTGAACTACATTCGACTTGATTCCAAAAGGATACATAGGCAGCCTCTTTCTGGGGTTCGGTTACACCAAAACAAAAATCCAATTTCCCCCAAAAGTGAAACTGGGGCAGATGTTATAATGGTTCGGCGATGATCCCGCCTGAATGGTTCCAAAGTTGTAATTTGATCCAAATTCTTTTTACCCAAACCTTGTTCAAGTCCTTCCGATCAAGCGGTAAAATGTCTTCAAAATCAGAGAACACAGTTATTTGGATCTGATGCAATCAAGATGAGAGAAATAAAATAAAAGAGTCTTATTGGTGAAAACCCACGGGCACCGTAAGGCGATGGTGAGTAGAGAAATTGAAATGAGAGAGTCTTGTTAGTGAAAACGCGTAAGAGCACTATAAGGCGACGGTGAGAAGAGAAATAAGAGAGCTCAATTGGCGAAAACCCGCAAAGGGCGTTGTTGATCGAAGAGAAGAAATCCCTACCACCATTGGTACTGAAAGAGTCCTGGAAAGGTTTCTCGTTTTTAAAACATGGGTCGTAATGGGTTTATGAGAAGTTGGATAGTTGTGGAGATCGGGTATCCAGTCTAAGAAGCATGTCATGTCTATTAAGGTCTGCATGCACTCCAGATAAGTTATTCTTTCCTCCCCGAAAGGGACACTTATCCTTAAAGTCACTTTCTTGTCCTTTGTTTACTTTTCTTTGAATCCCTTTCGGTCTAACTCTGTTCCAAGTCTAATACAAAGAAAAGATGGCAAGATTGGTTTTACAGGGTTCTGCTTAATAAAATCCACATCCAAAGAAAAGCACCCAGCCTCAGGGGGTGCATCAAGTCGATCCCGACTGGCTATGATGGCCGATGCTCTGAAGTAAAAATTATTGAAAATAAAAGAAATCCAAAGTCAAGTACCCATAGAGGCAGAATAAGATGAAAGGGCCGAAGCCCCATATGGGTGAACCGTCATGAGAAATTTTGGAAAGTTGAATTCCTCGATTTTAGAAGAAAGATCAATCTTCAGAAATCCAGCAAGCAGCAGAGGTTCTCATCAAAAGAGTTGGGCCGAGATCAAATGATCAAAAACAATCAAGGCCAAAAAATCAACCATCGTTTCAAACTAATAATTGTTCTTTGTTTGAAAACTTGAAACGGGTGCAATCCAAAGCAACCTTGCAAGAAGCAGGTGCAACCAAAAAAGAAATGTGCAAGTGCTAAAAACAGCTTTGCAACAACAATCCATAAAAAAGGAAGTCCCCTCCAAATTTTTTCCCGCATTTACTCATTCTATGAAAATAAAAAAAAGGAAGAGAAAACAAAACAAGATTGAAAAAATAATAAGTTAAGAAGAAAATTCAAAAAAAAAAGGCAGCTTAGGACCTCCAATCTCTACTTTTACGCTTTTCCAACATAGGATCTCCACTCCCTAGTTGAGATTATTTTAGACATAGGGTATCCACTCCCTAGTCGTCTTTTGCCAACATAGGGTCTCCACTACCTAGTTGAGATTATTTTAGACATAGGGTCTCCAGTCCCTAGTCGCCTTTTGCCAACATAGGGTCTTCACTCCCTAGTTGAGATTATTTTAGACATAGGGTCTCCACTCCCTAGTCGCCTTTTGCCAACATAGGGTCTCCACTCCCTAGTTGAGATTATTTTAGACATAGGGTCTCCACTCCCTAGTCGCCTTTTGCCAACATAGGGTCTCCACTCCCTAGTCGCATTTTGCCAACATAGGGTCTCCACTCCCTAGTTGAGATTATTTTAGACCCTAGTCGTCTTTTGCCAACATAGGGTCTTCACTCCCTAGTTGAGATTATTTTAGACATAAGGTCTCTACTCCCTAGTCGCCTTTTGCCAACATAGGGTCTGCACTCCCTAGTTGAGATTTTATACAAAGGGTCTCCACTCCCTAGTTACCTTTTGCCAACAGAGGGTCCCCACTCCCTAGTTAAGACTATTTTAAACATAGGGTCTCTACTCCCTAGTCGCCTTTCCAACATAGGGTCTCCACTCCCTAGTTGATTTTTAGTATAGATATAGGGCTCCACTCCCTACTCTCTTTCCCGAGGATACACAATCCTTATTTTATCGATTTCAAATAAAGAAATAGTCTAGATTTTATTACAATAACTCACGAAATTTTTCTAGTGAAAATTGGGGCAGAAACATTTCGTTCGTTTGTTTGCTTTGGTGCCTGAACAGGTTTTCATCGTGAGGCACAAGCTTTGAGATGACCAAAAGAAGTTTGAACTCAAGATACAGAAGCGGAGAAAAGATGCAGACTATCAAAAGTTGATTCAGGTCACAAGCTGTCCAAGTCATGCCTTGATCCGAAAAGCTGACAAAGAATGAACCAGCGGTTGCAGCTAACGGGCATCAAGATACAGATCAGAGTCTGCAGGAAGAACCAGCCAAGACTCAAGATCAAGCTTCAGAAGATTTATAGTTGATAGGCTTAGCTAGTTTAGCTTTTCATCTTTTATTTTGGTGTAATAAGGAGCTCAGCAAGCAAAAACAGCAGCAACAACACTGAAATCACAACTTCCCGGTAGTCCCAGCTACCAAAAATTCTAGAACTACACTGACCTGATTCCTTTATAGCCAAGGATATTTAGGCAACATCCGAAGCAAGGTTTCGTCGGACTCTTTCAAAAAATGCTTCTCATGGAGTTTCAAATGGGCAAAAATCCCTCGTAATTGCTCATTTTATCTTTGCCCGAAAACCCTTCGTGTCTCCGAGCAAAGAGGGGCAGCTGTGAGCGCGTGATTTTTTCCATACATGAAATACTCCTACAAAATCCAAGAAAATAGATCTTTTCTTACTTATACGCCATTTTTAGGAATTTCTATATATTTTTATTAATTGTTTGTATTTTTCTTGCATGTTTAATTTTATTTAAATCATGAAAAAATACCAAAAATGTCGCGCATTGCATTTTAGGATATGTTTTTATATTTTTAGAATTAATCAGTAATTATTTGCTTTATAAAAAATTAAAAATCACAAAAATAGCTCATTTTTACATTTTTGGTCTTTAAATTTTAGTTTATTGGTTTTCCTCTTTTAATCTAGATTTAAGGGATGTTTACAATTTTTATAATTAGTTAATTAGTTTAATTTCATATTTTTAGATAATTTAGGATTTTTAATTAGAAAAAAGAAGAAGAAAGAAAAAAATAGAAAGGGAAATTCAGAAATAATGGAAGAATTGGAAAAAAATTGAATTGGGTCATCTTTAATTTAATTCCCTCCAGCCCAAACACTTCCCTCTCTACAACCCCATCCCAAACCGGATCAAACCCAACCGAATAAACCGACCTGCCCATTTTCCCCTTTAATATTAAATTCCTCATAAAACATTTCCCCATCTCCAAACCCTAAATCTAGAGAACTCAGAAGCGGCGCCTACTGCTACTATTCATCATCTTCCTCAAATCTACTCACCTCAACTCGCCATAACTCACCCGAGCTCACTCAAAATGGTCCCCCCTCCACGTCACCTTATCCTCAATGGATTTGTCAGAAATTACAAATATTCTCTCCCAAATTGTACGATCTCGGGTACAAAAGGACAATTGTTGGATGAATGGGAGTCGTGGATAGATGTGAATCAATCCACGCCCTCTATTTGTCCCAAAAAATTTTAAAAACTTGAAGATTTTTGGAGTTTTTAGCAGATTTTTTGAGATTTTTCGAAGGCTCTATATAAGGTAAGTTCTGTGTGATAAGAGAAAAAAAGAGAAAAAATCGGAAAAAATCTTCAAAACTTAGCTGAGTAAAATTCTTAGGTTTTGGTCATTCTCTTTTGACCCTTTCCTTTCCAGTCAATTTTTTTTTAGAAAACATAAAAAATGGCTCAACTTCAGTTTTGAAGCCCGGATTCGATCTCATTTTCTTTGCTGGGGTTTTTGACTACTGACATTTGCTGGTTTAATTGAGGTCTTGAGGCTATATTCTACTATTCTTCTGCCGTTTGGGTTTGCTGAGTTCATCATTGTTGGTTTTTCTTAGCCTTTATTTGGAAAAGGTTCAAATTCGTTTACGAATTTAAGTACACATCTCATTTTTGTATTTTTGCTTTCCGATTTAAAATGAAGTGTTGGCTCTTCTTTGAAGTCATTTGATGAAATAGTGTAAAATGGCTGTTTACATTGTTTAAACATGAATGGATGTGAGTTTTCGACAAGTTTAAGACTGAAAATCTACTATGGATTTGCCTGCTAAGAATCACTGTAGTAACCCTTTTCTTTTACTGATTGCACACATGCACACTCGTCACATTTAATCGTTCATATGGTTCGTTAAAATCAGTATGTTGATTTGCTGAAAAAGTAAGATGAAGCCTTATAAAAGTCGAGTTTTTAAGCTGTTGAATCTTGATGAGGGGTTTAAAGTATTTTACTCCTATTATCGAGACATAGCAGAATCTGGGTGTGTGTTTTGAGTTGGGTTAATCATTTCTTCTCCATTCACATGTAACATGTTCAAAAGCTTCATGTATTTTTTTGGTTGCACTCCTTCGTGTATGTCCTAACCTACAATGTTGTTGTTCAAATCTTGTGTTAAGTCATGCTGAATCTGATTTTGCTATGAAGTTGAGGCTTAGAGATATTAAGTTTGAATTGAGCTTCAAAAATGTACTGTGTGCTAACTAATCAGTCTTTGAAAGATTTGATCAAAGTGCAACCTGAATGTTGATGCCATCTTTTAAAACTATATTGTTTGTTTTCTACAATATTCTAACTAAGTCTGTGATGGTCACTATTTGAACAAATGGTCATTGTCTCTCCTTAATTTTAATTTGGGTCAAATCGATTTTGTCCAATATATTGAAGAAAATAATATGGTAGTTGTCCATTGTTTACAACCATCGGGAAGCTGTTTTCACTAGGAGTCTGAGTTTAATAGTTAAAAAATGGAGGAACGATCAAAGCCTAGCAAGTCCAATGTCTTGACCTATTTCTTTTGCATAGTATTAAATTGATGGGCTATTTGTTGGTTCAGTCCTTCAAAAATAGTAGGCCAAAATGATGTTGAATCATGCCTGGTCCATTTTACAAACTGATTTGTCCAAATACATAAGTTTGAGTAATGAATATATAATGACATTGACTTTTGTTATGTTGTTCAAACTTAACTATATTAGATCAATTCTACATTGTTAGCACTTAGCTTTGTTGAGCTTAATTTTGTTATTGCTTATCTCCCTTTTAAATGGAGAGATTATTGGAAAACAGTAGCACATGCGTTCTTTCCTTTGGGCTTGCATTGGGTTCAATTGTATGACTTGCATCTGGGCTCAATTCTGAGCCCAATAAGTGTTGATGCCTTTTCTCAATTGTCTTAAAAGAAAATAAGAAGGGAATCTTTGTATTAATTCTATGGGCCTGCAGTTGGCCCAGATGCTTGCTGCGATCAGCTTGGCCTGCTGATTCTCTACACGTTATTCAACAGCTTGAGCCCAAAGTTCGGATGGAAATATCTTTACGTTTAATTAAGTATAATCCTTTTAAAAATGGTTGGAGGTGTGCCATTTTCGCTATAATTACCCATGGCCCTCTTATTAGTTAATACAACTTTAGAAGTAATTAATTCTTTAAACACCCATAATTTGCTTTAGGCGTGATATTAAAATTATTGTAACTACGGGTACCCCTCCCGTGGCGTAGTTGTGACAATTAGTTTTAAAATAGGAATACCTTTAGTTTCCCTTTAAAAAATATATAACCCTCTTTTTTTAAATAAATTGTGGCGTGCCACGCCAAACAAAATCCATAACTTATGGCCCTCATAAAATTAAGTCAAGAGTTAATACTTACAGAAAAAGTTTTGAGGTGTGCCATAAATAAATTAAATCATCTATGACCCTCACAAATGTTGTATTGAAAATTGAATCTTCGTAGTTGCTTTAGGTGCGCTATTTAAATAATTCATCGTAGCTACGGGTATGGTTCTCGTGACGTAGTTGTGATTTCTTTTAAAATTCCGGGTGTACATTTCATGTAACCCAAGTTCAATTCCTCAACAATGTTAAATAGAATGTGTTGCGAACCGTGGGTGTATTTTATGTAGCGTGGTTCAAGACATGTTTTAAATAACGTTGAATTTTTCTAAAAATGGTTTTAAAATAATTAAAAGCGGTTTTAGAAAGCTAAAATGCACAATAGGTTAAAACATGAAATAATTCGGATAATAGGACAATTTTAATAGTTTAAGCAACCGTGCTAGAACCACGGAACCCGAAAATGCCTAACACCTTCTCCCGAGTTAACAGAATTCCTTATCTAGAATTTCTGGTTCGCAGACTTTTAAATAAAGTCAAATTTCCTCGATTTGGGATTTTAAAATAAACCGGTGACTTGGGAAACCAAATAAACTATTCCAAGTGGCGACTCTGATAAAAATAAATAAATAATCTGATTTCGAATAATATCACTTTAATTGAAAAAACTCCTATATATTACTCTTGGGGTGGAAAAAAGGAGGTGTGACATCTTCGGCGAGCAGCAGTAGACCGGTGATAGATCAGTGATCGCAGCGGACTCAACCTTAGGAAGAGTGGGCGCTAATACTTTTACCCAATAGTGGTATCGGGGTCAATTTCCACAGGGAGCTAGAAAAAGGAGTTGAGTAATTGCTTAGTCTAGAGATGCATCTTGGCTTCTAGTTATACTTCTACCATTTTTTGGGTTTTTATAATTATCAACTACAAGTTAACAACTACTAGTTAAAATTAAGTTATGCTAAAATATTGATTCTAGGTTGTATGCAAGATAGAGAAAAGCACTAGGGTCGTGGCATTTACCTAGGTGGTCAACTAACGGGTAGAGATTCCTAATGCATGAATGATGATTATGGGACTTATTCTATAATCGTTGCACTTTTGCACCCACTCTCACACCTCTCGGTAGAGAGAGTGATTTTTCCCAATTGACTCTCTCGAGACCAATTGGGTAGGCCAATTTGCCCAAGCAACTTAGGGTTCAAGTTGGGTAATTACTCTCTCGAGGTTTAACCCGTTAATTGGGACTACCATTCTCATGGGTCCATCCCAATTCCTTGTTGGAATTAATCTTGGGGTCATAGACTCTCTTTCTCAAGAAGACTCAAGACCCACTAAGCTAGACTTAGTGTTTGCAACCACCAAATCTTAATGAAAACATAAGATTAACCCAAATAACAAACACCCAACATCATTCATGCACTAAACAACCACATCCATTAATTACCCATACTAGGGTTGAGCCACAACCCTAGCTAATTGGTTTAGCTAGACATAATAGAAACATAAATTGAAGAAATAGAAGATAAAATTGACATATTAATTAACTATGATGTTAATCTACTCAAATCCACGTTAATACAAGATGAAATTACCCAAAATAGGCTAAACTTTGAAGTCACGAGCTCAGCTGTTGTCTGATGCTTCATACTCAACCTAAAAAAGTAAAATGTTCTATTTATAGTACACAGGAAAAACCCAACAAAAATACCCCTGAGGGTCTGGCGCGGACCGCACAGAAATGCCGCGCGCCCGCGTAGGGATCATTGGTCTTCATATCTCTCTTCTGAAACTGGGGACGCGGACTGCACAAATGAGACGCGCGGCCGCGCTGGATGATGGGTGCGGACCGCGTAGAAATGGGCCGCGTAGGTGTTTTGGTACAAATCTACACTCTCTGAACTTTATCCACGCGGACCGCTCTGATTTGGTGTGCGGCCGCATGGGCTTTTGCCTTGAATTCCCAGGTCTCTGAACTCTCAACGGCACGGGCCGCGTAGAAAGGAGCGCGGACCGTGCAGGTTAGCATGGAATTACACCGGTCTCTGAACTTTCCTTGCGCGGTTGCGTGGCGAAGCAGTGCGAACCGCGCAGGTTAACATTAATATTGCTCATCCTCTAAACTTTTCTGCACGGCCGCGTAGCAAAGCAGTGCGGACCGCGCAGGTCACTTGTTCCCCACTTCACTTGTCTTTTGACACTTGGTAGATTTCACTCCTTTTTGAGCCGATCTTTGACGTTTGTCATCTTGTTGCTCAAACCTACAATCAAGCGCAACTTGTAAGCATTTTGGGACTAATTTATGGCAATTCACGCACAAAGCTTAGGCAAGAATGGGTATAAAACATGTAAAAATCACAGTTATCAATCAGCTACGTCTTCGAAGACTTGGTAGAGAGATTATCGTTTGGCTAGACCAATTGGGTCACCAACTTTAACTTAGGATCAGTTTTTTCAGCTGCTTTTGGAGGAGTTTCTTCCCACTGAGAGATAGAGAGTGAGGAGGTTCATTGAGGGACTCGTTCAGGTCGTCAGGGTCAGCAGTCTCGGCAGCCGAGGACTTGTTATAATTGTGGTGATATGGGTCATTGATAGGTTTTTCCCTCGAGCCCCGAGTAGCTCTCAGCATCAGGGTTCCCTTGCCATGGTTCAGGCACCAGTGTTCCACGGCCCTCCCAGCCAGCTAGAGGTGGAGGTACAAGTATTAGAGGTGGAGCTCAGGCCGCCAGAGGTGGAGGCCAGCCAGCAGCAGGACGTCCCAGATATGTAGTTCAGGGTGGTGGGGCCCATCCCCGATGTTATGCTCTTCCAGCCGGACCCGAGGCTGAGGCTTCCGATGTAGTTATTACATGTACTGTTCTAGTTGGTAGCAGAGATGCTTTAGTTTTATTTGATCCAGGATCTACATACTCCTATGTGTAATCTTATTTTGCACTGTATCTGGTCATGCCTAGTGATTCTTTGAGTGCTTTTGTTTATGTTTCTACACCGGTGGGTGATTCCATTGTGGTAGATCGAGTCCATTATTCTTGTATAGTTGTGATTGGGGGTCTTGAGACTCGTGTAGATTTACTTCTTCTGGACAATGTTGATTTCGATATCATATTGGGGATGGACTGGTTATCACCTTATCACGCTATCTTGGACTGTCATGCCAAGACTATGACCTTAGTCTTACCGAGTTTACCTCATTTAAAGTGGATAGGGACTCCTAGTCATTCTACCCGTAGTGTTATCTCTTATGTGAAGGCTCGACGTATGGTCGAGAAGGGGTGTTTGGCCTATTTGGCCTATGTTCGTGATTCTAGTGCTGAGGTTCCTTCTATTGAGTCTGTGACCGTTATTCGTGAGTTTCCTGAGGTATTCCCTTCAGATCTGCCGGGTATGCCACCCAACAAGGATATTGACAATGTTTCGTCTTGGGGTTCGCCGGTGTTGTTTGTTAAGAAGAAGGATGGATCGATGCGAATGTGTATTGATTACCGGTAGTTGAACAAGGTTGCAATTAAAAATAAGTATCTGCTACTGAGGATTGATGATTTGTTTGATCAGCTTCATGGTGCCAAGGTATTTTCAAAGATTGACTTTAGATCTGGCTACCATCAGTTGAGGATTATAGCATCTGATGTCCTTAAGACATCTTTCCACACTCGGTACGGGCATTATGAGTTCTTGGTGATGTCATTCGGGTTGAAAAATACCCCAGCAGATTTTATGGACTTGATGAACCGAGTGTTCAGGCCTTACTTGGATTCGTTTGTGATAGTCTTCACTGATGATATCTTGATATATTCCCGCAGTCGGGAGGAGCACGAGCAATATCTTGGAGTGGTTCTTCAGACTCTGAGGGATAGTCAGTTGTATGCTAAGTTTTCGAAGTGTGAGTTCTGGTTGAGTTCAATTGCATTCCTGGGTCATGTTGTGTGAGTTGAGGGTATTTAGGCTGATTCGAAGAAGGTTGAGGTAGTCAAGAACTGTCCTAGACCACCATCAGCTACAGAGATCTGGAGTTTCTTGGGTTTGGCAGGCTAATCGTTGGTTCGTAGAGGGGTTTTCATCTCGATGAACAGGTTGACCCAGTTCATATGGTTGGACGAGTGTAAGGCGAGCTTTCAGAGGCTCAAGACAGCTTTGACTACGGTGCCGATGTTGGTTTTGCCCACAGGTTCAGGGCCTTATATAGTTTATTGTGATGTATCTCGTATTGGACTTGGTGCGGTGTTGATGCAGGAAGGAAAGGACATTGCCTATGCTTCGTGGTAGTTGAAGATTCATGAGAAGAACTATCTGTGTGATGACCCAAAAGGTCATCACTTATTTTTAAATCGAATTCTATGACTCTGAGGCCTTGAAAACCTCATTTAGGGTTGCCTCGATTTGCGTGCATAGTCCAGGCGCATAACCGGAAAGCTTAAATATGAATTCTATGAGACAAATGCTAAATTTTGATATTAAATTGAATAAATTTGATTTCGGTCAATATTTTGGGTAAACGGACCCGGACCCGTGATTTGACGGTCCTAGAGGGGTTTATTGCTACCCCAGTTCTTCAGGACGCTCTAGTCCGATTGGTGGGGCTCATGGAGAGTGTCACCCGAGCATGATTGCTTCCTGTAGCACCAGCCACTTCTCAGGCTGAAGGAGGAGCTCAGACTCCTGCTACATGCACTCCGGAGCCAGTAGCTCCCCAGGTTCAGGTTCTAGTGGTTCAGGTAGCTATGGTAGTTCAGCTGGGTATAGCAGTTCAGCCCGACGATGGAACGGCTATGTCTGTCGATGCTTTGTGGAGGTTGGATAGGTTCATCAAGCTCTTCACTACTACATTCAGTGGTGCATCTACTAAGGAACCCCAGGATTATTTGGATAGTTTTCATGAGGTTCTTCGGAACATGGGGATCGTTGAGACCAATGGAGTTGATTTTACTGCCTTTCATCTGTCTGGATCCTCCAAGACTTGGTGGAGGGATTATTGCTTAGCTAGACCAGCCAGTCGCCTTCATTGACTTGGGAGCAGTTCACAGTGTTATTTCTGGAGAAGTTTCTCCCCCTGACTCAGAGAGAGGCCTTTCAGAGGCAGTTTGAGCACCTTCAGCAGGGTTCCATGATGGTCACTCAGTATGAGACCAGGTTCATTGCTCTAGCTCGCCATGCTCTTGTCATACTCCCCACTGAGATAGAGAGGTTGAGGAGGTTTATTGATGGTCTTATCCAGCCGATTCGTCTTCAGATGGCCAAGGAGGTCGGGAGCGAGATCACTTTTTAGGAGGCGGCCAATGTGGCTCGCCGAGTTGAGATGGTTCTGTCATAGGGAGGAGGTCATGAGTTGGATAAGTGGCCCTTCATTTAGGCAGATTCAGTGGTACCTCGTCTGGAGGTAGTGATTCGTATGGAAGAGGTCATCTTCCTAGGCCCTTTCAGTCAGCTCTCCAGGTTTCTCATGGTACTTCAAGTGGTCGTGGTTCTCAGACGTACTATTCTGATCAGTAGCCTTACAGTGCACCATCAGCACCTATCATGGCACAGCCGCTTCAGAGTTTCTTGGGTCGTCCGCCGAGGGCTTGTTTTACTTGTGGAGACACGAGGCACATTGCTAGGTATTGCCCTCGAGCTTCAAGCAGTTCTCCGCAGCAGAGTTATCGTGCTATAGTACAGGTACCAAATGTTCCACAGTCTGCCCAACCAGCTAGAGGCGGGGATAGAGGTGCTAGAGGTGGAGGTAGAGGTCCTAAAGGTGGAGCTCAAGCCGCCAAAGTTGCAGGCCAGCTTGCAGTAGGCCATCCTAGAGATATGGTTCAGGGTGGTGGGGCCCAGCACCGATGTTATGCCCTTCCAGCCAGGCCAGAGGCTCAATCATCAGATGTAGTCATTACAGGTACTATTCTAGTTTATGATAGAGAGGCTTCAGTGCTATTTGATCCAGGGTCTACATATTCGTATGTGTCCTCTTATTTTGCACTGTACCTAGTTTTGCCTAGTGATCCACTGGGTATACCTGTTTATGTGTCTACATCGGTGGGTGATTCTATTATGGCCGATCGAGTTCATCATTCCTGTATTTTGGTGATTGGGGGTCTTGATACCCATGTTGATTTGTTGGTTTTAGATATGGTCGACTTCGATGTTATATTGGGGATGGACTGGTTGTCCCCTTACCACGCTATCTTGGATTGCCATGCCAAGACTGTGACCTTAGCTTTACTGGATTTGCCTCGTTTAGAGTGGAGGGGAACTCCTGCTCATTCCACCTGCAATGTTATTTCGTATGTAAAGGCTCGGTGTATGGTCGAGAAGGGGTGTTTGGCTTATTTGGCCTATGTTTGTGATTCCAGTGCTGAGGTTCCCTCTATTGATTCTATGCCCGTGGTTCGTGAGTTTCCAGAGGTCTTCCCTTCAGACCTGCCGGGGATGCCACCCGACAGGGATATTGATTTTTGCATTGATGTGGCTCTGGGCACTCAGCCCATTTCTATCCCGCTATATCGTATGACACCTCCATAGTTGAAAGAGTTAAAGGACCAGTAGCAGGATTTGCTTAAGAAGGGTTTCATTAGACCCAGTGCTTCGCCTTGGGGTGCACCGGTGTTATTTGTCAAGATGAAGGATGGGTTAATGAGAATATGTATTGATTACCAGCAATTGAATAAGGTAACAATCAAGAATAAATATCCATTGCCGAGGATTGATGATTTGTTCGATCAGCTTCAGGGAGCCAAGGTATTTTCAAAGATTGACTTAAGGTCTGGCTACCATCAGAGTAGGATTAGGGCATCTGATGTCCCTAAGACAGCGTTCTGCACTCGGTACGGGCATTATGAGTTCTTGTTTATGTCATTCGGGTTGACAAATGCCCCAGCAACCTTCATGGACTTGATAAACTGAGTGTTCAAGCCTTATTTAGATTCATTCGTGATAGTGTTCATTGATGATATTCTGATATATTCCCGCAGTCAGGAGGAGCATGAGCATCATCTCAGAGTGGTTCTTCAGACTCTGAAGGATAGTCAGTTATATGCTAAGTTTTCGAAGTGTGAGTTCTAGTTGAGTTCAGTTGCACTTTTGGGTCATATTGTATCAGCAGAGGGTATTCAGGTTGATCAGAAAAAGATTGAGGCAGTCAAGAACTGGCCTAGACCGGTGTCAGCTACAGAGATTCGAAGTTTTTTGGGATTGGCAAGCTATTATCCTCGGTTCGTGGATGGGTTTTCATCCATTGCAGCTCAGATGACCAGGTTGACCCAGAAGGGTGCCAAGTTCGAATGGTCGGATGAGTGTGAGGCGAGCTTTCAGAAGCTCAAGAGCGCTCTGACTACTACACTAGTGTTGGTTTTGCCTGCAGGTTTAGGGCCTTATACAGTCTATTGTGATATTTCCTGTATTGGGCTTGGTGCAGTGCTGATACAGGATAGCAAGGTCATTGCCTATGCTTCGAGGCAGTTGAAGGTTCATGAAAAGAACTATCCAGTGCATGATTTGGAGTTGGCAGCCATTGTTCACGCATTGAAGATTTGGAGGCATTATCTGTATGGCGTGGCATGTGAGGTGTTCACTGATCATAAGTGTTTTCAGTATTTGTTCAAGCAAAAGGAGTTGAATTTGAGGCAGAGGAGGTGGTTGGAGTTGTTTAAGGATTATGATATCACTATTTTATATCACCCGGGAAAGGCCAATGTGGTGGTCGACGCTTTGAGTAGGAAGTCAGCAACTATGGGCAGTCTTGCTTATATTTCGTTCAGTCAGAGGCCGCTTGCTTTAGATGTTTAGGCTTTGGCGAATCAGTTTGTGAGATAGGATATTTCTGAGCCCAGTCGTGTGTTTGCTTGCACGGTCACTCATTCTTCATTATTGGAGCGCATCCGTGATCGACAGTGTGATGATCCCCATTTGTGTGTCCTTAGAGACACGGTGCAGCGTGGAGGTTCCAAGCAGGTTACCTTAGATGATGATGGAGTTTTGAGATTGCAGGGTCGAGTTTGTGTGCCTAAAATGGATGGGCTCCGAGATTTGATTTTAGAGGAGGCCCATAGTTCCTGGTACTCTATTCATCCGGGCGCCGCGATGATGTATTAGGATTTACGGCAGCATTATTGGTGGCGTAGAATGAAGAAGGATATTGTAGCATATGTGGCTCATGGTTTGAATTGTCCACAGGTTAAGTATGAGCACTAGAGGCCTGGTGGTCTATTTCAGAGGATTGAGCTTCCCGAGTGGAACTGGGAGCGAATCACTATGGATTTTGTTACTGGACTCCCGCAGACTCAGAAGAAGTTCGATGCAGTATGGGCCATTGTTGATAGGCTGACCAAGTCAGCGCATTTCGTTCTTATGGCAATCTCCTATTCGTCCGAGAGGTTAGCTGAGATCTATATTCGGGAGATTGTTCGCCTTCATTGTGTGCCAGTATCTATCATTTCGAACTGTGGCACGTAGTTTACCTCGCGCTTCTAGAGAGCAGTTCAGCGAGAGTTAGGCATACGGGTTGAGTTGAGCACATTATTTCATCCCCAGACAGACAGTCAGTCCGAGCGGACTATTAAGATTTTGGAGGATATGCTCCGAGCTTGTGTTATTGACTTTGGAGGTTCGTGGGATCAGTTTTTGCCCTTAGCAGAGTTTGCCTACAACAATAGCTACCAGTCAAGCATCTAGATGGCTCCTTACGAGGCTTTATATGGTAGGCAATGTGGATCTTAGGTCGGATGGTTTGAGCCGGGATAGGCTCGGTTTTTGGGTACAGATTCGGTTCAGGAGGCCTTGGATAAGATCAGTATCATTCAGGATAGGCTTCGTTCAGCTCAGTCCAGGCAAAAGAGCTATGCAGATTGTAAGCTTCGAGATGTAGCTTTCATGGTTGGTGAGCGGGTATTGCTCCGAGTGTCGCCTATGAAGGACGTGATGAGATTTGGGAAGAAAGGCAAGCTTAGCCCTAGATTCATTAGTCCGTTTGAGATTCTTGATCGAGTGGGAGAGGTGGCTTATAGACTTGATTGCCGCCTAGCTTGTCTGTCGTGCATCCAGTTTTTCATGTGTCCATGCTCCGGAAATATCACGGCGACCCATCCCACATGTTAGATTTCAGCACTTTCCACTTGGACAAGGACTTGTCTTATGAGGAGGAGCCGATAGCCATTCTAGACTGGCAGGTTCGTCAGTTGAGATCCAAGAGTTTCCCCTCTGTTCGTGTTCAGTGGAGAGGTCAGCCTCCTGAGGCATTGACCTGGGAGTCTGAGTCTGATATGCGGAGCCGTTATCCTAATCTTTTCCCCGACTCAGGTACTTCTTTCTTTTGTCTGTTCGAGGACGAACGGTTGTTTTAGAGGTGGAGAATGTGATGACCCAAACTGTCATCACTTATTTTTAAATCGAATTCTATGACTCTGAGGCCTTGAAAACCTCATTTAGAGCTGCCTCGATTTGCTTGCACAGTCCGGGCGCATAGCCGGAAAGCATAAGTATGAATTATGTGAGAAAAATGCTAATTTTAATATTAAATTGAATAAATTTGATTTCATTGAACATTTTGGGTAAGCGGACCCGGACCCGTAATTTGACAGTCCCGAAGGGTCCGTAGGAAAATATGGGACTTGGGTGTATGCCCGGAATCGAATTCCGAGGTCCGTAGCCCGAGAAATGAATTTTTGAGTAAAATTGTTTTCTGAAAATATTTAAGGAAAATGGAAATGAAATTTGATTAGAAAGTGATGGTATCGGGCCTGTATATTGGTTCTGACACCCGGTACAGGTCTTACATATGGTTTAAGCGCTTTTTGTAAAGTTTTGTTGAAAACAGACGTCGTTTGACGTGTTTCGGATTAAAAATAAAAAATTTGATGTTTTATGAAATTTGGAAGAAATCATGGATTTTAAAGCTTAATTCATTGTATATGATGTTATTTTGGCGATTTAATCGCACGGTTAAGCTCGTATGATATTTTTGAGGTTGTGTGTATACTTGGTTTGGAGCCCCGAGGGCTCGGGTGAGTTTCGGGTAGGTCCCGGGATGCCTTAGACTTAAAAGATCAGATCTTGCAAGTTCAGGAAACATTGCAGGTCTCTGAACCCTCAAGCACGGCCGTGGTCGCCTTAGCGCGGTTCGCGGTGGAGTCCTGTGCGGTCGCGGCCCTTTTTGCACGATCCGCATAGCGAGGTCCAGAGACCAGTCCTCAGGACCATGGCAGCGCGGCCGCGGTCGCCTTAGCGTGGTATGCGGTGGAGGCCTGTGCGGTCGTGGTCCTTTTTGCGTGGTCCGTGCAGGGACTTCAGAGGGGTATTAATAAACGGGATTTTTAGTCACTTTTCATTTTTCCAAACCCTAAAAACATAAGAGGCGATTTTTCAAACAATTCTTCTTCTCCAAAACGATTGGTAAGTGATTTCTAACTTATTTTCTTCACTTCTTAACATCTTTTAACATGATTTCAACATCAAATTAAAGATTTTAATAGGGAAATTTGGGTATTTTGGGTAGAACCTAGGTTTTTTCAAAAAATGGGGATTTGGACCTCAATTTGAGGTCCGATTTCAAAATAAATTATATATTTGGGTTCGTAGGGGAATGGGTAATCGGGTTATTGGTTCGACCCTCGGGTTTTGACCACGTGGGCCCAGGGGCATTTTTGACCTTTCTGGGTAAAACCTTTTTAAAATGCATTTGCATGCATTGGGGTTGATTCATTTAGTGTTTATTAATGTAATTAAGCAATTTGTGTATAGATACGATTGAATTGGAGCCAAATTTGAAAGGAAAAGCGGTGCTTAAGGATTGAGTTGGCCATAGAACGTCGAGGTAAATTTTTGGTTTAACCCTAGCTTGAGGAATTAGGAGTTGAGTCATAATTGCTATTTGTTTGGTGTTGAATACGACGTATAGGCATGGTGACGACTATCTATACGTTGGTGTCTAGCATGACCGTGAGTCTTTATATTGCGAATATTACGATCTTGTTGAATCTTCCATGCTTAAATGATTATTTCTATACGTTGCAAAGAGCATGTGAAAGAAATTGTGATATATAATCTCCGAGGAGCATTGGCTCAAGTTATAATATGAATTGAGAAAGTAATAGAGATGATTAAACCCTTTGGAGCATTGGCTCAAGTGGTAAAATGAATTATTAAGTAAGAAATGAAAGAAAGAGAAAGAATTATATTATTATTCCCTTGCTGGAATATTATTGAAATATTATTATTCCCTTGCCGGAATATTATTGAAATATTACTATCCCTTGCCAAAATATTATTGAAATATTATTATTCATTTGCCAGAATATGATTAAAATATTACTATTTCCTTGCCGGAATTGTATTGTGTATTGTGTTGGATGTAAAGGGAGCAGGTGGTACGCCAACCACAAGTGATATTGAAATGGGAGCAGGTGGTACGTCTACCACAAATGATATTAAAATGGGAGCGGGTGGCCTACCACGAGTGATATTGAAATGGGAGCGGGTGGTACTCCTACCACGAGATATTGAGAAATGGGATCGGGTTGCACGCCTGCAACGAGATGAGTTGAATATGAAAGTTGTCTTATCATCTCACTATTGTTAGAAGTTAAATTGTAGATGTACATACCATTATTTCTAATATTTTGTTTCTATCTGTTACCCCTGCAGCATGCTCCCTTCCCTAGTTTAAATTGTTAATTTCTTGCTACTTCTCTGTCGTACTTGTATATTTATCTGCACAGGTTTTATTTGGAGTCTGGTCCTAGCCTCGTCACTACCTCGCCGACGTTAGGCCAGGCACTTACCAGCACATGGGGACGGTTGTGCTGATACTACACTTTGTACTCATTTGCACAGATCCAGATTTCGGACAGCAGCAGTAGTAGCGCGGGTGTTAGCATTCAGGCCAGCGAGATACTGAGGTAGCCTTACAGGCGTTCGCAGTCCCGACGTCACTTCTATATTTATTTCAGTCTGTTATCTCATGTATTTCGAGACAAACAATTATTTTTTCTTTCAAACGGTTGTATTTAGCACTCTTAGTAGTTCGTGAGTATTGTGACACCAGTCTTGGGTAAAGGTTTTTATTGAATCTTCCGCATTTCTATTCAGTTCTCTATAATATTAAGGCTTCCGCTTATTATTTAATTTCATTGCTTTTGTAGTATTGCCGATAATTGTTAAAAGGGATTAGATTATTAATGAAAAAGTAAATAAGATTGGCTTGCCTAGCTCTCATTAGTAGGCGCCATCACGACTCCCGAGGGTGGAAAATCCGGGTCGTGACAGGTAGAGCTCTAGGTTACATAGGTCTCACAACTCACGGACGAGCTTAGTATAGTTTGAGGGACCAGTACGAAGGCGTCTGTATTTATCCCCCAGAGGCTACAGAGTTAGGAAAAGTTTCACATTTGTTCATTCTTCACGTGCGGTTTGGTTTCTCAATGCTAATTGAAATTCTATTTTGTTCTTCCGCAGATGGCGAGAACACACGCTTCCTCATCTACCGATCAATAGTCCGAGCCTTGGGTAGCTCCCACTAGGGGCATAGGGAAAGGTCGAGGCCGTGCCAGAGGCCGAGGTAGGGGCAGAGCTCAGCCCCGGGCAGTAGCACCAGTGGCGGAGCCTTAGGTTGATTTCGAGGAGGAGGTTCCA
This sequence comes from Nicotiana glauca, assembly GCA_026770625.1. Taxonomy (NCBI): domain Eukaryota; kingdom Viridiplantae; phylum Streptophyta; class Magnoliopsida; order Solanales; family Solanaceae; genus Nicotiana; species Nicotiana glauca. The sequence continues at coordinate 35,396 of MU751623.1, forward strand.
GCCCCAGTAGTTCCGGTGGGACCAGCTCAGGTCCTAGAGGGTTTTATTGCTACCCCAGTTCTTCAGGACGCTCTAGTATAATTGGTGGGCCTCATTGAGAGTGTCACCCAAGCAGGATTGCTTCCTGTAGCACCAGCCACTTCTCAGGCTGGAGGAGGAGCTCAGACTCTTGCTACGCGCACTCCGGAGCCAGTAGCTCCCCAGGTTCAGGTTCCAGTGGTTCAGCTGGCAGTTCAGTCGGGTGTAGCAGTTCAGCCCGACGATGGAACGGCTATGTCCGCCGATGCTTTGTAGAGGCTGGATAGGTTCACCAAGCTCTTCACTACTACATTTAACGGTGCATCTACTGAGGATCCCAAAGATTATTTGGATAGTTGTCATGAGGTTCTTTGGAACATAGGGATCGTTGAGACCAATGGAGTTGATTTTGCTGCCTTTCGTCTATCTGGATCCTCCAAGACTTGGTGGAGGGATTATTGCTTAGCTAGACCAGCCAGTTCACCTTCATTGACTTGGGAGCAGTTCATAGTGTTGTTTCTGGAGAAGTTTCTCCCCCTGACTCAGAGAGAGGCCTTTCGGAGGTAGTTTGAGCGCCTTCATCAGGGTTCCATGATGGTCACTCAGTATGAGACCAGGTTCATTGCTCTAGCTCGCCATGCTCTTGTCATACTCCCCACCGAGAGAGAGAGGTTGAGGAGGTTTATTGATGGTCTTATCTAGCCGACTCGTCTTCAGATGGCCAAGGAGGCTAGGAGCGAGATCACTTTTCAGGAGGCGGCCAATGTGGCCTACCGAGTTGAGATGGTTCTATCACAGGTAGGAGGTCATGGGTCGGATAAGAGGCCCCTTAATTTAGACAGATTCAGTGGTACCTCGTCTGAAGGTTGAGATTCGTATGGAAGAGGTTATCCTCCCAAGCCCTTGCAGTCAGCTCTCTAGGTTTTCCATGGTACTTCAGGTGGTCGTGGTTCTCAGACGTACTATTCTGATCAGCAGCCTTACAGTGCACCATCAACACCTATCAGTGCACAGCCGCTTCAGAGTTTCCAGGGCCATCCGCCGAGGGCTTGTTTTACTTGTGGCGACACGAGGCACATTGCTAGGTATTGCCCTCGAGCTTCGAGCAGTTCTCCATAGCAGAGTTCTCGTGCTATGGTACAGGTACCGAATTTTCCACAGCCTGCCCAGCCAGCTAGAGGCGGGGGTAGAGGCACTAGAGGTGGAGGTAGAGGTCCTAAAGGTGGAGCTCAGTCCACCAGAGGTGGAGGCCAGCCAGCAGTAGGCCGTCCCAGAGATATGGTTCAGAGTGGTGGGGCCCAACCCCAATGTTATGCCCTTCCAGCTATGGAAGAGGCTGAGTCATCAGATGCAGTCATTACAGGTACTATTCTGGTTTGTGAATAGAGGCTTCAGTGCTATTTGATCCAGGGTCTATGTATTCGTATGTGTCCTCTTATTTTAAACCGTACTTGGTTCTGCCTAGTGATCCACTAGGTATATCTTTTTATGTGTCTACACCGGTGGGTGATTCTATTGTGGTCGATCGAGTTCATCATTCCTGTATTTTGGTGATTGGGGGTCTTGAGACCCATGTTGATTTGTTGGTTTTAGATATGGTTGACTTCGATGTTATATTGGGGATGAACTGGTTGTCCCCGTACCACGCTATCTTGGATTGCCATGCCAAGACTGTGACCTTAGCTTTACCGAATTTGCCTCGTTTAAAGTGGAGGGGAACTCCTGCTCATTCCACTCGCAGTGTTATTTTGTATATGAAGGCTCGGCGTATGGTCGAGAAGGGGTGTTTGGCATATTTGGCCTATGTTCGTGATTCCAATGCTGAGGTTCCCTCTATTGATTCTGTGCCCGTGGTTCGTGAGTTTCCAGAGGTCTTCCCTTCAGACCTGTCGGGGATGCCACCCGATAGAGATATTGATTTTTGCACTGATGTGGCTTCGGGCACTCAGCCCATTTCTATCCCGCCATATCGTATGGCACCGCTAGAGTTGAAAGAGTTAAAGGACCAGTTGCAGGATTTGCTTGAGAAGGGTTTCATTAGACCCAATACTTTGCCTTGGGGTGCGCCGGTGTTATTTGTCAAGAAGAAGGATGGGTCAATGAGAATGTGTATTGATTACCGGCAATTGAATAAGGTAACAATCAAGAATAAATATACACTGCCGAGGATTGATGATTTGTTCGATCAGCTTCAGGGTGCCAAGGTATTTTCAAAGATTGGCTTAAGGTCTGGCTACCATCAGAGTAGGATTAGGGCATCTGATGTCCCTAAGACAGTGTTCCGCACTAGGTACAGGAATTATGAGTTCTTGGTTATGTCATTTGGGTTGACAAATGCCTCAGCAGCCTTCATGGACTTGATGAACCGAGTGTTCAGGCCTTATTTGGATTCATTCGTGATAGTGTTCATTGATGATATTCTGATATACTCCCGCAGTCAGGAGGAGCATGAGCAGCATCTCAGAGTGGTTCTTCAGACTCTGAAGGATAGTCAGTTATATGCTAAGTTTTCGAAGTGTGAGTTCTGGTTGAGTTCCGTTGCACTTCTGGGTCATATTGTATCAGTAGAGGGTATTCAGGTTGATCCGAAAAAGATTGAGGCAGTCAAGAACTAGCCTAGACCGCGTCAGCTATAGAGATTCGGAGTTTCTTGGGATTGGCAGGCTATTATCGTTGTTTCATAGATGGGTTTTCATCCATTGCAGCCCCGATGACCAGGTTGACCCAGATTGGTGCCAAGTTTGAATGGTCGGCTGAGTGTGAGGCGAGCTTTCAGAAGCTCAAGAGCGCTCTGACTACGACACCGGTGTTGGTTTTGCCTGCAGGTTCAGGGCCTTATACAATCTATTGCGATGCTTCCTGTATTGGGCTTGGTGCAGTGTTGATACAGGATAGCAAGGTCATTGCATATGCTTCGAGGCAGTTGAAGGTTCATGAAAAGAACTATCCAGTGCATGATTTGGAATTGGCAGCCATTGTTCACGCATTGAAGATTTGGAGGCATTATCTGTATGGCGTGGCATGTGAGGTGTTCACTGATCATAAGTGTCTTCAGTATTTGTTCAAGCAAAAGGAGTTGAATTTGAGGCAGAGGAGGTGGTTGGAGTTGTTGAAGGATTATGATATCACTATTTTATATCACCCGGGAAAGGCCAAAAATGGTGGCCGACGCTTTGAGTAGGAAGTCAGCCAGTATGGACAATCTTGCTTATATTCCGGTCATTCAGAGGCCGCTTGCTTTGGATGTTTAGGCTTTGGCCAATCAGTTTGTGAGACTGGATATTTCTGAGCCCAGTCGGTACGCACAGCAAGGTCTAGAGACCAGTCCTCATAACCATGGCAGCGTGGCCGCGGTCGCCTTAGCGCGGTCCGCGGTGGAGGCCTGTACGGTCATAGTCCTTTTTGTGCGGTCCGCACAGGGACTTCGGAGGGGTATTAATAAACGGGATTTTCGGTCATTTTTCATTTTTCCAAACCCTAAAAACATAATAGGCAATTTTTCAAACAATTCTTCTTCTCCAAAATGATTGGTAAGTGATTTCTAACTTATTTTCTTCACTTCTTAACATCTTTTAACATGATTTCAACATAAAATCAAAGATTTTAATGGGGAAATTTGGGTATTTTGGGTAGAACCTAGTTTTTTCAAAAAATGGGGATTTGGACCTCAATTTGAAGTCCGATTTCAAAACAAATTATATATTTGGGTTCGTAGGGGAATGGGTAATCAGGTTTTTGGTTCGAGCCTCGGTTTTGACCACATGTCTCCGAGGGGCATTTTCGACCTTTTTGGGTAAAACCTTTTAAAAATACATTTTCATGCATTGGGGTTGATTCATTTAGTATTTATTAATGTAATTAAGTAATTTGTGTATAGATACGAATGAATTGGAGCCAAATTTGAAAGGAAAAGCGGTGCTTAAGGATTGAGTTGGCCATAGAACGTCGAGGTAAGTGTTTGGTTTAACCCTAGCTTGAGGGATTAGGAGTTGAGTCATAAATTCTATTTGTTTGGTGTCGAGTACGACGTATAGGCATGGTGACGAGTATCTATACGTTGGTGTCTAGCATGACCGTGAGTCTTTATATTGCGAATATTACGATCTTGTTAAATCTTCCATGCTTAAATGATGATTTCTATACGTTGTAAAGAGCATGTGAAAGAAATTGTTATATTTAAACTCCGAGGAGCATTGGATCAAGTTATAATATGAATTGATAAAGTAATAGAGATGATTAAACCCTTTGGAGCATTGGCTCAAGTGGTAAAATAAATTATTAAGTAAGAAATGAAAGCAAGAGAAAGAATTATATTATTATTCCCTTGACGGCATATTATTGAAATATTGTTATTCCCTTGCCGGAATATTATTGAAATATTACTATTCCCTTGCCGGAATATTATTAAAATATTACTATTCCCTTGTCGGAATATTATTGAAATATTATTATTCCCTTGCCAGAATTTTATTGAAATATTACTATTTCCTTGCCGGAATTGTATTGTGTATTGTGTTGGAAGTAAAGGGAGCTGGTGGTACACCTACCACAAGTGATATTGAAATGGCAGCGGGGTGGTAAGCCTACCACAAGTGATATTAAAATGGGAGCGGGTGGTACGCCTACCACGATTGATATTGAAATGGGAGCGGGTGGAACGCCTACCACAAGATATTGAGAAATGGGATCGAGTTGCACGCCTGCAATGAGATGAGTTGAATATGAAAGTTGTCTTATCATCTCATTATTGTTAGAAGTTAAATTGTAGATGTACATACCATTATTTCTAATATTTTGTTTCTATCTGTTACCCATGTAGCATGCTCCCTTCCCTAGTTTAAATTGTTATTTTCTTGCTACTTCTCCGTCGTACTTGTATATTTATCTGCACAGTTTTTATCTGGAGTCTGGTCCTATCCTTGTCACTACCTCGCCGGGGTTAGGCCAGGCACTTACCAGCACATGGGGTCGGCTGTGTTGATACTACACTCTGTGCTCTTTTGCACAGATCCAGGTTTCGGACAGCAGCAACAGTAGCGCGGGTGTTAGCATTTAGACCTGTGAGATACCGAGGTAGCATTGCAGGTGTTCGAAGGCCCGGCGTCTATTCTATCTTTATTTTGAGTCTGTTATCTCATGTATTTCGAGACAAACAGTCATATTTTCTTTCAAACGGTTGTATTTAGCACTCTTAGTAGTTCATGAGTATTGTGACACCAGTCTTGGGTAGAGGCTTTTGTTGAATCTTCTGCATTTCTATTCAGTTCTATATAATATTAAGACTTTCGCTTATTATTTAATTTTGTTGCTTTTGTATTATTGCCAATAATTAATAAAAGGAATTAGATTATTAATGAAAAAGTAAATAAGATTGGCTTGCCTAGTTCTCATTAGTAGGCGCCATCAAGACTCCCAAGGGTGGGAAATCTGGGTCGTGACAATCCGGTTCATGATTTAGGATTGGAAGCCATTGTTCACGCGTTGATGATTTGGAGGCATTATCTGTATGGCGTGGCATGTGAGGTGTTCACAGATCACAAGAGTCTGCAGTATTTGTTCAAGCAAAAGGCGTTGAATTTGAGGCAGAGAAGGTGGTTGGAGTTGTTGAAAGACTATGATATCACCATCTTATATCATCCAGGAAAGGTCAATGTGGTGGCCAATGCCTTGAGTAGGAAGTCAGCCAGTATGGGCGGTCTTGCTTATATTCTGGTCGGTGAGAGGCCACTTGCTTTGGATGTTCAGGCTTTGGCCAATCAGTTCGTGAGGTTGGATGTTTCTGAGCCCATCTGTATGTTAGCTTGCACAGTCGCTCGTTCTTTATTATTGGAGCGTATTCGAGATCGGTAGTATGATGATCCTCATTTGTGTGTCCACAGAGACACGGTGCAGCACGGAGGTGCCAAGTAGGTCAACTTAGGAGATAATAGATTTTTGAGGTTGTAGTGTCGAGTTTGTGTGCCTAGTGTGGATGGGCTTCGAGAGTTGATTTTACAGGAGGTCCATAGTTCCCGGTACTCTATTCATCCGGGCGCCACCAAGATGTATCAAGATTTGCGGCAGTATTATTGGTGGAGGAGAATGAAGAAGGATATCGTTGCATATGTGGCTCAGTGTTCGAATTGTGAGCAGGTTAAGTACGAGCATCAGAGGCTCGGTGATTTGTTCCAGAAGATTGAGATTCCTAAGTGGAAGTGGGAGCGTATCACTATGTACTTCGTTGTTGGACTCCCACAGACTCATAGGAAGTTCGATGCAGTGTGGGTTATTGTTGATAGGCTGATCAAGTCAGCACATTTGATTCCTGTGGCAGTCTCCTATTCTTCTGAGAGATTAGCTGAGATCTATATCCGGGAGATTGTTTTCCTTCATGGTGTGCCCGTGTCTATCATTTTGGATCGAGGTACGCAGTTTACCTCACATTTCTGGAGAGTAGTTCAGCGAGAGTTGCGCACACGGGTCTAGTTGAGCATATCGTTTCATCCTCGGACGGACGGGCAGTCCGAGCAGACCATTTAGATTTTGGAAGATATGCTCTGAGATTGTGTCATTGATTTTGGAGGCTCTTGGGATGAGCTTTTGCCTTTAGCAGAGTTTTCCTACAACAACATCTACCAGTCGAGTATCCAGATAGCTCCTTATGAGGCCTTATATGGTAGGCGGTGTCGGTCGCCAATTAGATGGTTGTAGCCGGGAGAGGCTCGATTGTTGGGTACGGATCTGGTATAGGATGCATTGGACAAGGTCAAGATCATTCAAGATAGGCTTCGTACAGCTCAGTCCAGCCAAAAGGCTATGCCGACCGCAGGGTTCGAGATTTGGCTTTCATGGTCGGTGAGCGGATGTTGCTTCGAGTGTCTCCTATGAAGGGCGTGATGAGATTTGGGAAGAAAGGAAAGCTTAGCCCTAGGTTCATTGGCCCGTTTGAGATTCTTGATTGAGTGGGAGAGGTGGCTTATAGACTTGCATTGCCGCCGAGCTTATCAGTCGTGCATCCAGTGTTTCATGTGTCCATGCTTCGAAAGTATTACGGAGATCCATCCCACGTGTTAGATTTCAGCACTGTCCAGTTGGACAAGGACTTGTCTTATTAGGAGGAACGGGTAGCTATTCTAGACTGGCAGGTTCGTCAGTAGATATCGAAGAGTTTTCCTTCTGTTCGTGTTCTGTGGAGAGGTCATCCTGCTGAGGCATCGACCTGGGAGTCCGAGTCCGATATGCGGAGCCGTTATCCCCATTTTTTCCCCGACTCAGGTACTTCCTTCTTCTGTCCGTTCGAGGATGAACGGTTATTTTAGAGGTGGAGAATGTGATGACCCAAAAGGTCATCACTTGTTTTTAAAGTAAATTCTACGTTCTGAGGCCTTAAAAAACCTCTTTCTGTCTCACCTCAATTTGCATGCGCAGTTCGGGCGCGTAGCCGAAAAGTCTATATGTGAAAATATGTGAAAACTTGGTAAATTTTGACTTTAAAATGAATTAATTTGACATCGGTCAATATTTTGGGTAAACAGACTCGGACTTGTGATTTGACGGTCCCAGAGGGTCCGTAGGAAAATATGGGACTTAGGCGTATACCCGAAATTGAATTCCGAGGTCCCAAGCACGAGAAATGAATTTTTTAAAGAAAATTATTTTTTGAAATTATATATGAGATTTGGAAATGAATTGTGATTAGAACTTGATGGTATCGGGCCCGTATTTTGGTTCCGGCACCCGGTACAGGTCTTATATGTGATTTAAGATAAGTCTGTGAAATTTGGTAAGAAACGGACTTGAAACAACATGAATCAGATCTTTTTTGAGAAAAATTGGAAATTTGAAGTTCTTAAGAAAATTTCATGATTTTGATGTTAAATTCATAGTTGTTGATGTTATTTTAGTGATTTGAATGCACGAGCGAGTCTGTATGATGGTTTTAGGTTGGTGTGCATATTTGGTTTGGAGACCCGAGGGCTCGGGGTGAGTTTTGGATAGGCCACGAGGTGGATTTTAGACTTGGTAAATTGCAGGTTTTATCTGGTGTGCCCAGGCCTGCAAATGCGAAGCCTGACTCGCAAGTGCGATATCGCAATTGCGAGGGCAATTTTGCAATTGCGAAAGCAGCCCAGGCCATGCCCATCTCGCAATTCCTAGGTTTTTTATCGCAAATGTGATCTCTCCCAGCTTCAGCTAGCAAGCGCAAATGCGACACAGTAGTCGCAATTCCAATCTCGCAAATGCGAGAACCCCTTCACAATTCCCAGCATAGCAGAGGTCGGGGTTCGCAATTGCAATCCCTGTTCGCATTTCCCATACGTGCAACCTATAAATTTTTATACGTAGTCGAAAATCAACCATTTTTACATCTCTTCAAAACATAAACTCCCTAGGGCGATTTTTCAAGAACAAATCTTCTTCAAAGTCGATTGTAAGTCAATTTTAACTCATTTCCTTCAATTATTAACATCTTTTAACATGATTTCAACTTAATATCAATGATTTTCATGGGGAAAATTGGGTGATTTAGGTATAACCTAGGTTTTTAAAAAATTGGGGATTTGGACCTCGATTTGAGATCCAATTTCAAAATAAATTATATATTTGGGTTCGTGGGGGAATGTGCAATCGGGTTTTGGTTCGAACCTCGGGTTTTGACCATGTGGGCCCGGGGGCGATTTTTGACTTTTTGGGTAAACCTTTAGAAAATTCATTTTCATGTATTAGAATTGATTCATTTAGCGTTTATTGATGTAATTAAGTAACTTGTGACTAGATACGAGGGAATTGGTGGTGGAATCAAGGGGGAAAGCGCTAATTAAGACGTGAATTGTGTTCGTGGCATCGAGGTAAGTGTTTGATATAACCTTAGCTTGAGGGATTACGAGTTGTGTCCTATTTGCTACATGTTATTTGTTGAGTACGGCGTATAGGCATGGTGACGAGTATCTATAGGTTGGTGTCAAGCATGCCCGTGAGACTTATACTATGATTAATGTGACTTTGTTTCGTATTGTTCATGCTCTATATGATAATTTCTATTGTGGAATATGACTTGTGGAAGTATTATTATTAATTGAACATTGTATAGCATTGGCTCAAGTTGAGGATTGAATTGTTGAAAATTATAGAACATTGGCTCAAGTTGTGAATTGAGTTGTGAAGTAAATGTGAAAGAAGAAAGTCGAGAGAGAATCATGAAATTGTCTCCCTTGTCGGGATATTGTTGTTGTTTTGGTGTTGTCCCTTGTTGGGACTTGCTGTTGAATTATTATTCCCTTGCTGGGACTCTTGTTGTAATTTAATTTATTCCTTGCCCTTATTGTTTGTGTTTGTGTTTGTTGTTTGGGTGAGGAAGAGTGTAAAGAACGAAGGGTGATTCCGTGCGTTATTTTGGTGAGAGAGTGTTAAAGCACGAATGGTGATGTCGCGTATTATTTTGTGAGGAAGAGTGTAAAGCACGAAGGGTGATGTCGTGCCGCACGATGTACCATTCCGTGCCTTTATATGAGTGATTATGTGAGGTAAAAGCACGAAGGGTGATTCTATGCCAATTATACTGATTTTCATGGTGAGGACGAGGGTAAAAGCACAAAGGGTGATGTCGTGCACTTGTCCTTGGTTTTCCTGATTTTACTGGTGATTGAGTCATAGTGTTCTTTACGCTTACTGATTTCTTGTTGTTGCTTGATTTTATTGTGATGTTATCGATTCCCTTGCCCAAATTGCTTTAGATTATTTCTTGTATGAGGAAGAGTGTAAAGCACAAAGAGTGATGTCGGGTATTGTTATGGTGAGAGAGTGTTAAATCACGAACGGTGATGTCGTGCATTGTTTTGGTGAGAGAGTGCTAAAGCACGAAGGGTGATGTCGTGCACTTGTCTTTGAATTTCTTGATTTATATTGATAACTGAGTTATGGTTTCTCTACATTTAATTGTTGGTTTTCTATTGATACTTGTTGTACCCCGCATCATGATCCCCCTTCCTCTCTTCAATTGAATTGTGGTATTCCATATATTTAACCGTTGTCTTCCTGTTGCTATTTGATATTCCCCCATAGCATGTTTCCCCCTCCCGGCCTTGACTGTATATTTTTGCTTCTATTTCCCGCTGTACATTATTTATCTGCGCATGTTTACTTGGTAGTCTGGTCCTAGCCTCGTCACTACTTCGCCGAGGTTAGGCTAGGCACTTACCTGCACATGGGGTCGGTTGTGCTGATACTACACTCTGCACTCTTTTGTGTAGATCCCAGTGCTGTAGACTTCGGACCGCAGTGAGATTGTTGTTCCTTTGTTATCAGGCGACCCGAGGTAGTCTTGTAGGCGTCCGCACGCCTTGGTGTCTCCTTCTATCTATTTTCCTGTTTCTTTTATGTAATCCCAGAGACAATATTTTGTTAATTCTTTAAGACCTTTATTTGTAGTACTCTTAGATAATGTGTGAAGTTGTGACACCAAATCTTAGGGTAGAATTGTTAGGGAATTGTATTGGCAATGTTATTAAACTTGCAATTTATTCTTCCGCTTGTTAAATTTTGTTGATCATAAATTTTTGGCCTTTAACCGTTAACGAATTTAAAAAAAAGGAAACAATACAAATAGTTCAGTTGATTGGCTTGTCTAGCTTTCACTAGTAGACGCCATCACGACTCCCGAGGATGGGATATATGGGTCGTGACAATTAGTGAGTGGACTTATATGGTTGCTATAGGACGATACGTATGACCTTAACATAAATGGCTACAAGTGGTTGACAATACTATGAATCACAACGATATAATTAGCTTAGGTTATATGACTACAATCATATTAGTGAATGGACTTATATGGTTGCTATAGGCCGATACGTATGAACTTAATGAATAAAATTATATAGACGATCAATTATTGTGAATCGCAACTATATAATTATCATAGGTCATATGACTACAACCATATTAGTGAATGGACTTATATGGTTGCTATAGGTCGATACGTATGACCTTAATATAAATGACTATTATATAAACGGTCGATATTACTATGAATCACAACGATATAATTAGCATATGTTATAAACGGCTATTGTTTTAGGGAATTATTAGGTAAAAAAGAAAAGGAAAAATAAAAAAAGGTGGAAGGTAAAATAAAATTCAGGTAAAAATTAGTCCGAAGAAAGAAATAAATAAAGTAGATAAAAAATGTAATACTGGTTATATTTTAAAAAAAACTTATTGGGTTGATAGGAAAAAATTAAAATCCACCATGTTAAAGGTGAGATTCGATCTCTAGACGCCTCACTAACTACCCTTACTTAACCAACACATCGATTAGAACTTTTATGTTTTTGTACTTCCATTTGTATACATTAGAATCCTAAATTCGGGCTGCATAACTATACATATCTTCCTTGGGATGTTAATCGATACGCCCAAATTTCGGTTTTGCAGTTGATCCGCCCATGGTCCCTTGACGCTCCATCTTCAAAATTTCAACAGGTTTCTTGCTTCTTCCTCTTCTTCTTTTTCCATAATCTTAATCTTAACTTTAGTTTATCCTAATCTCTATCATTTTTCCTATAATCCTAAGCCTAATATGATGCCTCCAGTCAGAAAAAAATTACATTGGAACTTTACCTTTCGATATACTAAGCAACCTTCCTGATGATGTTCTTGATGATATTCTTATACGTATGCCTTTACCAGATGTTGTTAGAACAAGCATCTTATCAAGGAAATGGAGATATAAATGGTGTAGAATTCCACAACTTACTCTTGATCGAACCCTTTGGAAAATACACCAAACTTCTTACTTTGAAAATATTATCCGCCATATTTTGACCCATTGTGGAGGACCAGTTAAACAGTTTACCCTCTCAATTCCGTATTTGGAAGAATTTACTTATATTAGACAATTGATAAGGTTCCTCTCTGAAAATGTTATTGACCATCTTATTCTTAAATTTCCGATCAAGGGAAACTATACAAATTGCCTGCTTCATTTTTCAAATGCGTGCATTTGAGGCATCTATCTCTTGAAGACTGTTTAATATCCCATCCACCATCCTTCAGAGGTTTTGATAGGCTAATTAGCCCAAAGCTATACATTGTTACAATCTTGTACACATTGCTTGGAAGATTAATCTCACATTGCCCGTTGCTAGAGCAATTGGTGCTTCATCTCCCAGATAATTACCGCGTTGTCATTGAAATTAATGCCCCTAGAGTATGGTCTATTAGTTTAAAAATTTTTACTCTTCTGGCACAATTATCACTTGCTCTTAGTGGAGGCTATATCATAGAAGAAAAATCTCACTATACTAGGTTTTTGAGTCTTTTTGTGCGCTGGAACATTTCCATTTGGATAACCATAGTGTCAAGGTAAATGTGCTTCATAACTTCACTATAGTGCATTTTCATAGATGGAATATATAGTGGGCTATGAGCCATCCTTTTAATTTGGGATGTTCTTTCTAGTTATTGGCTGCAGGTGCAGGAGAAGTACCAACTAATCTTCCCTTTCGTGTTGACTGTATGAAAAATCTTTACCTCTTTGATCTTTATCTGAGTGAGTTGTATTTCATCGCCTGTACTTTGTGTTTGATTAGAATTTTCCCATATTTAGAATATATGGAATCAAGGTTCTTACTTTATCATTTGGTTATCTTCTTAAGTTCTCATTACATAGTGGCTTCTTTATACCTCCGATCGTCATTTAATTTGGTATTTTTTTAAATTATTTCTTAGGTGGATAATATTTGTGTACCTATAGCACTCGATAATATTGATTTGGAAGGAATTTTTGGAGAAACAGCATTCAACAACCTCAGTATAATTGTGATTAGGAGCATTCGGGGGACAAATTCTCACATGCAACTGTTGAAGCTTCTTTTGGAAAAGCCTCCGGCTCTTACGAGAATAATAATCGAGGTATTAACGTATGAAGATTATGAAATTCTCAAATAAGTAATTGAGCATTCAAAATTTAGGTGTGCATCACCTGACGCAGAAGTTGTATTAAACTACTAGTACATTTATATTTTTTTTACAATTCTGGTACATTGCATGTTTTGGACAATTCTGGTACATGGCATGTTTTGACAATTCTCTAACATGTCATGTTTTGACAATCCTGTTATGCCGTATTTTGACAATTCTGTTACATGCCGTATTTTAATTTTCTTATGTTTCGTGTTGTGAATCATTCATCATTTGTTGTGTGTTTGTTACTTGACTGCTTAATGCATTCGATAAAATTAGCTTAATACTAGACATTGAACGTTTATGGTTGCCATTGGCCAATACGTATGAACTTAATGAATGAAATTAACATAAACGGCTATTATATAAGTGGGAATCACAACGATGTAATTATCGTAGGTCATATGACTACAACCTTAGTCGGCGGACTTATATGGTTTCCATTGGCCGATACGTATGAACTTAATGAATGAAATTAACATAAACGACTTTTATATAACTGTGAATCCCAACGATGTAATTATCGTAGGTCATATGACTACAACCGGTGGACTTATATGGTTGTCATTGGCCGATATGTATAAATTTTGATGAATGAAATTAACATAAACGGCTATTATATAACTGTGAATCGTAACGATGTAATTATCGTAGGTCATATGACTATAACCTTAGTCGGTGGACTTATATGGTTGCCATTGGCCGATATGTATCAACTTAATGAATGAAACTAACATAAACGGTGGCTATTATATAACTGTGAATCGCAACGATATAACTATCATAGGTCATATGACTACAACTTTAGTCGGTGGATGTCTATGGTTGCCATTGGCCGATACGTATGAACTTAATGAATGAAATTAACATAAACGGTGGCTATTTTATAACTGTGAATCGCAACGATGTAATTATCGTAGGTCATATGAATACAACCTTAGTCGGTGGACTTTTATGGTTTCCATTGGTCGATACGTAAAAACTTAATGAATGAAATTAACATAAACGGCAGCTATTTTATAACTGTGAATCGCAACGATGTAATTATCGTAGGTCATATGACTACCACCGTAGTCAGTGGACTTATATGGTTTCCATTGGCCGATACGTATGAACTTAATGAATGAAATTAACATAAATGGCTATTATATAACTGTGAATCGCAACGATGTAATTATCGTAGGTCATATGACTACAACTTTAGTCGGTGAATGTTTATGGTTGCCATTGGCCGATACGTATGAACTTAATGAATAAAATTAACATAAACGGCTATTATATAACTGTGAATCGCAACGATGTAATTATCGTAGGTCATATGACTACAACCTTAGTCGGTGGACTTATATGGTTGCCATTAGCCGATACGTATGAACTTAATGAATGAAATTAACATAAACGGCTATTATATAACGGTGAATCGCAACGATATAATTATCGTAGGTCATATGACTACAACTTTAGTCGGTGGATATTTATGGTTGCCATTGGCCGATATGTATGAACTTAATGATGAAACTAACATAAACGGCTATTATATAACTGTGAATCGCAACGATGTAATTATCGTAGGTCATATGACTACAACCTTAGTCGGTGGACTTATATCTTAAAAAAATTGATAAAAAAATTTCTGTACCTTTTTTTAGCTTTCGGTTCAAAGAATATGCATTATTCTTTGAATATTCATAAAAATATTTTACAAACATTATTCTTCAATATATTTTATTTTCCCTTTTCTTGATTTTTTTTATGGAAAATATTTGGCCGTATATATATATATATATATATATATATATATATATATATATATA
>MU751623.1:51252-69545 GCA_026770625.1 Nicotiana glauca
TAAAAACAGTGAAGACACTTAATTTCAACAAGTAAGGAATAATTAGAAACTTGCCCCTCGGGCTCAATATTAATTTTTTTTATTTATTTCTTTTATAAAGTATCAGCCCCACGGGCTCACTCCCAACTCACCAACACATAACATCAGCCTCTCGGGCTTACTCCCAACTCACAAAACACAACATCAGCCTCTCGGGCTCACTCACAAAACACAACATCAGTCTCTCGGTCTCACTCCCAACTCACAAAACACAACATCGGTTTCTCGGGCCCACTCCCAACTCACCTGGGTACCCTGCGCTCACTGGGAGTGTGTATAAACTCCGGAGGGGCTCCTACAGCCCAAGCGTAATATCATAAGGCCTTAAAGCCTTCACACATCACACTCGGGGCCCGAACGCCTCCTCACATAACACTCGAGGCCTGGAAACCTCCTCACATCACTCAACATATCCTCACATATGGCCCTCGGCCTCAATCAGTCCAGAAAATAATCATAAGCCCCTTGGGCATCAGTAAAACAATGGTGCTCAGCTCAAACAACATTATAAATATCATTTAAATCTCAAGATAAGTATAAATGTAGTTGAGTTCATGAAATAGTATAATTCATTTGGACTGAGTTCAAATAATATTTCAATTAGGGAGGAAAATAGTGATGTAAATCCACAAAAGATTTCAAGTAATTGGCATGAAGCCCAAATATGGCAATAAGCCCAAATCATGGTGAAAAAAAACAACAAGTCCTTGCCAAATATGCGGTAAAATATCAACCAGGATGGACCAAGTCACAATCCCCAATAGTAAATGACCCCGCGCCCGTCATACAACGCGTGTCTCACCTCAACATAGCACTACGTTGTGCAAATTCGGGGTTTCAAACCCTCAGGACATCATTTAAAATTATTACTCACCTCGAATCGGTGAAATTCCTCGCTCGCGACGCCTTTGCCCCTCAAATTGGCCTACACGCGCGTCGAATATTACCGAATTCCTCGTCTCGCCACGAGTCCATACATACCAAGAACTCCCAAATCCAAGCTCAAATGAACTCCATTCGATTCTCAGTCAAAACCCTCGAAATTTCTCGCCCAAAGCTCTCCAAGATGCTCAACAATGGAGGAAAATAACGCCCAAGTCGCGGATGAAATGCCATTTTAAAACCCTTCTGCCCAGGCCGATTTTCGCTTCTGCGGTCCCGCTTCCGCTTATGCGGGACCGCTTCTGCGGCCAGATTTCCGCTTTTGCGGTCTTCATTAAACCTCCAAAAATTCGCTTCTGCGGTTGGGAGACCGCACCTACGGCTCCCGCTTCTGCGGTCTAATTAAAAAATCCTCACGACCGCTTCTGCGATCACAACCCGCTCCTGTGATGTCTGCTTTTGCGAATTGCCTTCCGCTTCTGCGGAAGTTACCAAGCCCCTCATGGACCGCATTTGCGACCTCCCCGCTGCATATGCGGAACCACTTCTGCGGCTCCTTTTCCGCAGATGCGAAAATACCAGAAGCCATAAAAACCAGACCTGCAACATGCCTCAAAATTCCCGTTTAACCACCCGAAATCACATCGAGGCCCCCGGGACCTCAACCAAAAGAACAGACATGATCTAATACCCAATCCAAACTTGCTCGAATCATCAAAACACCATCGTTAACATCAAAATCATCAAATTTCACCAAATCAAAGCCTAAGTTCTTCAAGAACTTCCAAAATGCATTTTCGATCAAAAATCCAATCAAACGATGTCCGAAAGACCTGAAAATTTGCAGACATATCCAAAATCACCTAACGAAGCTACTGCAACTCTCGGAATTCCATTCCGACCCTCAGATCAAAATCTCACCTATCAACCGGAACTCGCCGCGAATTCAAGCCTAATTCTACACCGGACCTCCAAATTCAATTCCGATCGCACTCCTAAGTCACAAATCATCCCCCGAAGGTAACCGAATCACTAGAATTCACATCTGAGCCTTCTAACTATATAGTCAACTTCCGATTGACTTTTCCAAAACAAGCTTCCTTCAAGGAGACTATGTGCCTCATTTCCTACTAAAACCAGTTCAATTCTATCCGATTAACTTAAATACTGATATTGAAACATAGAACAACATAATATGGGGGAGACGGGGCGGTAACTCAAGTGACGACGGGCTGGGTCGTCACACTCGTGAAGACAAGGCCAGCCAACACAACACTCATATAATCCCTTTAATCATTAAGAGTTATTTTTAATCCTTTAATTAAATAATATTTCATAATATAAGCCTGAATGAACAGTGCGGAAATAACATACAAGCCCGACATCAGGGTGTCACTAGCCATGAGCATCAACCAAGGCCTGAATACAGCAAAAATAGTCAAAATGTACTAAGTACATAAATGAAGATGAGAGGAAGGAAGCAGTGCTGCGAACGTCGTGCAACCACCTTGCTAACTCTGATGACTCCGTGTCTGAGCAACCAACACCCGCTATCGGGTTCCAAAATATCTGAATCTGTGCACGAGGTGCAGGGAGTAATGTGAGTACTCCAACCCAGTAAGTAATAAGAGTAAATAAAGACTAAGCAGTAAGAAATAATGAATCCACATTTATGTTAAACTCAATAAGCACACAGGCTGCTAAATTAGAATACGAGTCAATCACCTCTTTTTAAAATCCAGCTCTTGGTAAAAATTATTTAAAATGCCTTCCGACAGATTCAGTAGGGGTTCAATACCATTTTTAATAAAAGAGCTGAAAACCATAATCGTCCCCTCGAGCAAAACATAGTTCATAAACGGCCTCTCGGGCAAAACATGAGTCATAAACACCTCCTAACAAGAAAATCTCAATGGAAATAACAAAAACAAATCAGTGATTAAGTTCTGAACATCTCATAAACCCCATCTTAAATGAAAGTTGTTTAAAAAATATTTATCTAACATTTTTGACAGAGACTCAGTATAAGGATGAGTAAAACAGTCATTAAATCAATATATTCAATAGAAACTTACTCAAAAGAGAAGTGAAAATCAATAAGTTCACAATCAGGCCCCTCAGGCAAACATCACTCATGTGCATGTATATATCTATCGGCCCTCGGGCTAGCCTCTCAGTCACTCGTGACTCAACTCCTATCAATCAGCACACACTCAGCACTCACGCTCCAATAGTACCATATAGTAACCGCTGCGGCGTGCAGCCCGATCAATATATATATTTAGTCGACTGCGTTCACTGGGGGTGTGCAGACTCCAGAGGAGCTCCTACAGTCCAAGCGCTATATCGTTGCGGCGTGCAGCACGATCCATATATATATATATATATATATATGTATATATATTGTTGCGGCATGTATCCCGATCCATAGATATAAAATCCTCATAACCAGGCCTTCAGCCTCTCTCAGTCGTTAACCTCGCAATCAGACTCTCAATCTATCTTAGTTGTCACCCTCACGATCACTCGGACCATCAGTAATACAGGGAACTCAGCCCCAAATAGTTTTCACATTTTAAGAAAATAAGGTAATAAAACCAGATTTAAACAATAAGCAGGTAAAACATGACTGAGTATATACATTCAAAACAATTAGAGTGAGTAAAAGTAGTAAAAGTGACCCTAAGGGTCTCAGCAGGTCGGCACAAGGCCCCAAACATGGCGTACAACCCAAGATATAATAGAAATCTCTAGAACATGGAATATCATAAGGTTTCAAATCAAATCCACGTCTTAAGAATCGTACGGGACGGACCAAGTCACAATCCCCAACGGTGCACAGCTCCACGCTCTTCATCTAGTGTGTGCGTCACCTCAAAATAATACAACGACCGGGGTTTCAAACCCTCAGGACAGTATTTACAATCATTAGTTACCTCGATCCGGTCCAACTCTACCCCGCGATGCCTTTGCCCTCATGAATCAATCTCCGTATGCTCCAAGTATAACCACAATCAGTACATAACCATTAAAATATGTTAAGGGAACGAAGCCCACTCGTAAATATTCAATTTACATCAAAATTCATGAAATTGCTCAAACCCGGCCCCCAGGCCCATATCTCGGAATTCGATAAAATTAACATCAATGGAATCCTCATCCTCACACGAGTCTATACATATCAAGAACATCAAAATCAATTAACAAATGACCCTTCAAATCCCAAATGTTTGGTTTCCAATTTCAAGCCCTAGTTCTTAAATTTCTAGGCTTAGATTTCATGATTTTCTAGGTGGAATTCACATAATAATCGAGTTTTAAGTCCAAGAATCTTACCTCCAGACGTTTCCCCTTGAATCCCTCTTCAATCTCTTCAAAAAGCTTCAAAAATGATCAACAATGGAGGAACTTAGCCTCAAATTCGCGGAAATAAGCTTTTAAAACATTCTACCCAGCTATATATTTTCCTTCACTGCAATCGCGGATAAACCCACGCGATCGCGAAGTACAAAATGATGACTTCCTCATTTAACCTTATGCGATCATAACAATCCACACGCGATCGCGAAGCCAAAAGCCTTACAACTGTGCGATCGCGAATGAGACCACGCGACCGCGATTCACAGAAACATAAACTCACACGATTGCATCCCTAACTACGCAAATGCGAAGAGCAACCTGGATGCCCCCTAAAATAACTCTACGCGATCGCGAGCCTCCTCACACGATCGCAAGGAGGAAAGACCTGCAACAGAACTGAAGCCAAAACCTGTAATTTTTCTGCAATTTTTCCAACTTCAAATGATCCGATTGACCACCCGAAACTCACCAGAGGCACTCGAGACCTCAAACAAACACGCCAACATATCCCATAACATTATTAAAACTTGTTCCAAATTTCGTAATGCTCAAAACAATATTAAACACCAAATTTGCATCGGATTCAAGCCTAAGAATTTCAAGAACTTCCAAATTACGTTTTTGATAAAAAAAAATCCAACCAAACCACGTCCGAATGACCTGACATTTTACACACATATCCAAAATGACACAACGAAGCTACTTCAACTCTTGGAATTTCATTCTGACCTCTATATCAAAATCTCACCCATCAACCGGAAAATGCCGAAATCTCAATTTCGCCAATTCAAGCCTAAACCTTTTACGGACCTCCAAAATGCATTCTGATCACTCTCCTAAGTCCCAAATAACCTAACAGAGCTAACCAAATCATAAAATTCTAATCCGACATCAAATGCAAACAAGTCAACTATTGGTCAAACCTTTCAAATTTCAAGCTTCAAACTGAGAACCGTTCTTCCAAATTCATTCCGATTACCCTGAAAACCAAAACCAACGATTTACATAAGTCATAATACATAACACGGGGTAAGTCATGCTCGAGAACTGGCAGGCAAAGTGCAAAAGCTCAAAACGACTGGTCGGGTCGTTACATATTGTAAATACTGTTATAAAATGAAGTTGTTTCTTTGTCCTTGTGTTATTTTGCCAGCATATTCCAAAATACTTCTATGAGCACTTTTTTGAAGCACATACCACCGCAGTTCTTCAATATGGTGGCAAAAAATGGTTTATGAGATTGCAAGTTGGTGAGCGTAGATGGCTCAAAGACGGCTGGAAAAGTTTTGTGATGCACAATGATATCAAGCGGGGCTGTTTGGTTAAATTTGAGTTAGTTGAAATTGTACAAATCTTTGTTGTCTTCAAAGTTGAAGTGAGGGACAAGGAACTCACGAAGATCCTGTCGAGATTAATTAGTTTTTTTAACAACTCGTGAAGTGTTTGATTTGTTTCCCCTATTGTGGCACTTTGTTATTTTTACCTTTTGTTAGCTGCACGTTTTAATTTCATCCAGTTATGCAATATGTATTTTTATTTTCTAGTTGTTGTATTTAAGTTATGAAATTTAATCTTCATATTGGTCTTATTTACTATAAATTTTTTTAATTATCATTCAGAAAAATTGAAATGGAAGAGATAGGTTGGTATGTTAAGAGGAACGGTTTTGAACTCTTGGGAAGTTAATGTAGTGTAAGAGTAAATACTACATAGGAAAGTTATAACATTTATTAGCACTATTTAATACACCCTTTTTGATCAAGAGGGTGTTTGAAATATTTTTTTGGACTGGGTTGGCCCCATATATATGGTCTCATACTCTATCCTAAAGATCTAAAATACACTCACATACTCAAACCCTAAAATATGGATGCCTCTCCTACCAAACAAGCCTTATCTTGCTTTTCTACTAGCAGTGATGCCCTATCGTACTCTTCTACTAGCAGTGATAATGAAGAAGAGAGTCTTCCGTCATTTGAAGTGGTTTTGACTAAATCAGACATCGACTACAACGATCTGGTAAATTATTATGTCTTCTTTTAAACTTTATTTATTTGACTCAGTTTCATATTTTCTAGGATGAAGGGAGAAGGAACTTCATACTGTTGAGATTGAATAGTTTCTAGGATATATTTATGTTGATTTATCCTCTTCTTTACTCTTTTAATTATCATTAAAAAAACAGAATTGAAACATATTGTTCTTCTTTGCTTTTTTCATTTCTTCCGGATGATTTTTTTAAAATAAATTCTTCTCTCGGATTCTTTTGGAATGGAGAAGACAAAATAACACATTTATTTAATCTAATACTATTTATTTCAACTAACATCATTTATGTCAACTAACACCATTTATTTCTACCAACACCATTAATTTGCCAAATTTGCCAAAATTGAACCAAAAAAAGCCGCTCAAATTTGAAATAGTTTTTGGACTGGATTGGCACCCCATATATAGTCTCATACTCAAACCCTAAACTATGAAAAAAAACACTCACCTACAAACCTTAAATTATGGATGCCTCTCCCTCCAAACGAGTCTTATCTTACTCTTCTACTAGCAGTGATAATGAAGAAGAGAGTCCTCTAACATTTGAAGTGGTTGTGACTGATTCATACATCAACTATGAAGATCTGGTAAACTATTATGTCTTTTAAAATTTATTTCATTGAATATTACAATAACTTCTTGAGCTAATCCTAACAAATTTTCTTTTTTACATAAAATTATTTTGTTTCTTATACCTTAACTCCAGAAAATATATATGCGTCAGTATTGTATATGTTTATTCAGTTTCATATTTTCTGAAACTTATTAGTAATGTTTTTTTAATGTATATTTCAAGAAAAATCTACAAGCATCTCCCCTCAATAGTAGACACCGCGCTTCTTCACTATCGTGGCAAAGAGTGGTATGTAGATATGAGCGTTGGTGATCGAAGAAGGTTCAAGGCAGGCTGAAAATGTTTTGTTCTGGACAATTATGTCAAGCGAGGTTTCACCGTCAAATTTACGTTGGTTGATGTTGCACCACTATATGTTGACTTCAATGTTGAATTGAAAGGAGAATGATGTAACGACCGATCGGTCGTTTTAAACTCTAGCACGTCATCCAGCAGTCAGAGGCCATGAACAGCTTCGTTTCAGGTATTATGACTTGTACGCGTGGTTACAATTAAGTTTCAGGAAGTTCAGAGTTGATTTAGAAAGAGAATTCTCATTTCGGAAGCTTAAAGTCGAAAGAATTAACTAGGATTGGAATTTTTAGTAAACGACCCCGGAATCAAGATTTGAAGGTTCCAGCAGGTTCATATGATGATTTCGGACTTGGGCGTATGCCCGTATCGGGTTTTGGATGACCCGGGAGCGTTTTGGCGCCTATTGTGGAAAGTAGAATTTTGAAAGAAATTTCATAAGTTTCGGTTGAAGTGCATTTCAGTGATATCGATGTCCATTGGGATTCCGAGTCTGGGAGCTCCGTATGGTGATTCTGGAGTTGAGAGCGCGATCGGAAGTGAATTCGGAGGTCCGTAGGTCATTTTAGAGCCATTTGGCTAAAGATAGAAATTTGAAGGTTTTTTAGAAGTTTGACCAGATGTGGACTTTTTGATATCGGGGTTAGAATCTGATTCTGAAAGTTGGAGTAGGTCCGTAATGTCGAATATGACTTGTGAGCAAAATTTGAAGTCGATCGGACGTGATTTGATAGGTTTAAACATTGAAAGTAGAAGTGTGAAATTCTAAAGTTCATTAAGTTTGGATTGGAGGTCGATTCATGATTTTAGTGTTGTTTGATGTGATTTGAGGCCTCGAGCAAGTCCGTAACGTGTTTTGGGATTGGTTGTGGTTCGGGGGGCCTCGGGTGTATTCCGGATGGTTAACGGATCAAAATTTGGAATTTGAAGAAGGGCTGAAGCAGCTGATATATGGTGTAACCGCACCTGCGAGGTTTTGGTCGCAGGTGCGGAGCCGCAGATGCGGTATGGGCGGAGGAGGGCTGGGACCGCAGATGCGGTCAGGGTTCCGCAGAAGCGGGACCGCATCTACGGAAGATAAGCCACAGAAGCAAAAAAGGGAGGCCTGGTGGGGGACCGCAGAAGTGGTATTTGGACCGCACTTGCGGAACCACAGAAGCGGTCATAGGACCGCAGGTGCGAAAAGTGCTGGAGGCAGAATGATTGTTTTAAAAATCGGGATTTGGCCATATTCTCTCATATTTTCTGGTCTTAAGCGATTTTTGGGAGAGCTTCAAGTGGGATTTTCATCATCAACGTCAAGGTAAGTCATCCCCACCTATTTTGAGTTAAATACATCGATTATGTATGGATTTTAGCATGTATGTGAAAATTTAATAAGCAGAATAATTTGCCACCTTTCTTATAGAATATATTGCATTTACTTCTCCTTTTGTGCCAAAGTTTGAACAGATATTGTTCGAACCAGAGATAGTAGGTATCTGTGTATGTAGGTGTAAAAGATTCACATAATTTCGTAACAATAATTGCACAAAGATACCAAAGATAATTAATGGTTGATTTAATTTTTTTTTAAAAGAAAATTAAAAATAAAATAAAAAAGCTTGTCTAAACCCACATAAACCCGCACAGACCCGTCCCGCATCAATTTTTAAAAGAATGGCTTAAATCCGCCCCGCCCTGCAGCAGCTCGGCATAGCCTTAAACCCGCACCGCAGCACATAGCCTTAAACCGCACCACCCCATTTGTTATCCATATTCATGTAACAGTAAGAGGTCATCATGTTCATCTCATGCGTTAGGAAAAATTCACGCTGAGGATAAGTGGGAGAGAGAATAAAAATTAGAAAAACCTAGAGGACCTGAGACTTTCCTCTTCTTCCAAAAAGGAGCGGGCAGCCACACCAAAAAAGGGGGAGTCATCTTTTTCATTTGATGTAGATCAATAGCAGCTGATAAACCCATCTTCTCCAGCCATAAAACCCACAAAAACAGCCGCTAACTTCCATTAGAAACAACCAACGATCCCAGCCTAAAACCACCACGAAAGAGCCTTGAAACTCCATAAAACTAGCAAAAAAGAGCTCTATTTCCTCCGCCAAAACAGCTGCTTAAACAGCCATGAAAATACTTCTGTCACCATAAAAAACGCAGACAACAAAGCATAAAAAACCAGCTGCAATCAGTCACAAAAATAGCCTCGAAACAACTCTAAACCCAGCTCTTTTCCCCCGTAAAACAGCCCAAAACTCAGCTAAAAAACGCAGCAAAGTAGCCATGAAAACCGAGATGAAAACCAGCCAAAACTCACCTCGAAACTGCCGCAAAACAGTCTCAAAACCACCCCCTGTTTAAATTCCTTTTCTCTGGTTCATTTGACTAGTTCTAGGTATGGTTTCGTCATTTATTAAGATTTATTATTTTATATTCTGTTAATTTCGCTCTTCAGTTTGAATGTGAAGATGTCAGTGAGTTGGCATGAATTTGATAAGTTAGTTGTGAGGATTATTTTAGATTTGAGTTGCTTTTATTAATTAATGGGTTGTTTGGTTAGTATTTAAGCTAGTTGGGCCATTTGGTTGTCTTAGAAAATCAGAAATTTGTAGTAAAAATTGCACGGGGCGCCCTCTTTGGGCGTCCCTCTTTTAACCTGTAGCCGCTTTGTCTTTTTGTTTGCATCCTTATCCACTTTTTAAAAAATTTCAGTTTCCCTTTATAACTGGGAAACTTCAGCTCTAGAGCTGAAGTTTTTATTTTATAACTGGCCCAGTTACTAAACAAAAACTTCAGCTCCTTAAGTTTTTATTTTATAACTGAAAAACTTAAGCTGGAAAACTGCTTAAGTTTTTATTTTATAACTGGAAAACTTAAGTTCTAGAGCTGAAGTTTCTGTGTTACTAAACAAAAACTTCAGCTATAGAGCTGAAGTTTTTATTTTATAACTGACAAACTTCAGCTGTAGAGCTGAAGTTTTCCTGTTACAAAGACAAAAACTTCAGCTCTAGAGCTGAAGTTTTCCAGTACAAAAGAAAAACTTCAGCTGGAAAACTACTTAAGTTTTTATTTTATAACTGGAAAACTTAAGCTGGAAAACTGCTTAAGTTTTTATTTTATAACTGCAAACTTAAGCTCTAGAGCTTAAGTTTTTATTTTATAACTGGAAAACTTAAGCTAGAAAACTGTTTAAGTTTTTATTTTATAACTGAAAAACTTAAGCTCTAGAGCTTAAGTTTTTATTTTATAACTGGAAAACTTAAGCTCTAGAGCTTAAGTTTTCCGGTTACAGAAACAAAAATTTCAGTTGAAGTTTTTCAGTACAAAAGAAAAACTTCAGTTAACTTCAGCTGAAGTTTTCTAGTACAAAAGAAAAACTTTAGCCCCGTGGGCTGAAGTTAACTTCAGCTGAAGTTTTCCAGTACAAAAGAAAAATTTCAGCCCACGGGGCTGAAGTTATGTGAAAAAGCGGGTACGTTTGTAATTTTTTTGGTAAAGCGGACACAGGTTAAAACGTGGCACAAAAAGCGAATATAGATACAATTGCCCCAATTTTATATTAGGCTTTAAAATAGTATGGTCTTTTAGTTTGGGCCAATTTGATAAATGAATGATTGGGTCAATTAAATCCTCCTCCAGGCCCACTTTCCTGTTAATATATGTTGCTGGCCCATTTCTTCTTTAATTACAAGCTAGCTTACCTTTCCATAATTAACCCACTTCATGTTTTTCCACAACTATTCCATAATTCATAATCTTACAATAATCTCAAATTAGTTTTAGGAAAATAATTCAAAAATATCGTAGTTTGTTTTAGGCGCGATTAATAAAATTATTGGGACTATGGGTACGGTTTTTGTGGCATAGTCATGATACATAATTCCAAATCCGAGTGCACGTTTGCGTGACTTGGCTTTATAACTTCAAAGTAATAATAAAATTAAAATACGTCGTAAATTGCGGGTGCGTTTCACGTGGCATGATTTGCAATGTGTATAAAACAACAAGCGCACTACATCGTAACTTGTTTAAACTAATTCCATAAATACTAAAATATATAATAAAGGCGGTAAAAGGTAAAAACGCACAATAGGCTTAAAGCGTGTAATACTCAATAATGAAGCCGAGTATAATTGTAAAGTGACTGTGTTAAAACCACGAAATTCAGAAGTGCCTCACATCTTCTCCCCAGTTAACAGAATTTCTTACCCGATTTTCTGATTTCGTAGACTTAAACAGAGTCAAAATTTTCTTGATTGGGGTATAAAATAAACGGTAATTTAGGACACCTTAAATAATCACTCCAAGTGGCGACTCTGTCAAAAATTAAAATAAATAGTCCAATTTCAATAATGTCACTTAAATTGAAAAGACTCTTTTCCCCCGGAAAAAAAAAAAGAGATGTGACAAGTAATATTATTAATAGCAATAAAAGCTCAAAAACTATTTTCACAATTAAAAATAAGGAGGGTGAGGATTTTATAATAATTTACTCAATGTAGGTAATACAGAATATTATTATAAAAATAAAGGTAGATTTATAATAAATTTCTAAAAGATTATTATTTATACAACAACCCAGTAAAATTCCACTAATGAGGTCTGGGGAGGGTAGTGTGTACGCAGACCTTACCCCTACCCCAAAGAAATAGAGAGGTTGTTTCCGAAAGACCTCGGCTCAAGAAAATAAAAGGACAAAAGAAGACAATATTAGTATCGCATAGAAATCATAGGTAAAATAGGAACAACATGAAATCCAGAAAAATAATGCAAAGCAAAGCAAAAGCGATAGCTATTAAATAGGTCATGCACTGAAAGGCGAAATCATAGGTAAGATTGTTATTTATACTTTAAATAAATTTTAATTATTATTTAGAAAATATTTTTATTAATGACAATCAAAATAAAAAAATATTTACATAATAGAGAGTAAGAGAGAAAGTGTAGGGACGAAGCTAAAGGGAGGTAAGCGTGTTCAATTAAATCTCCTTATTGAAAAATTGAACGCTACAAATAGGCAAAATAACCTTTTTTATTTTTTTTTTGTTATCATAAATTGTACAATCTTCTTGACAAAAAGAAAAGATACTAGTATTGTGGTAAGAGATTCCAATATTATTTTTCAAATCTAGGTGAGAAAATATAATTTGAATATCTATGTATTTCATGTTATATTCACGATTATCTTTTGTAACAAAATCACAAAAGTATTATTCTATTTATAGTTTATAATAAGGCATAAGAT
This sequence comes from Nicotiana glauca, assembly GCA_026770625.1. Lineage (NCBI taxonomy): Eukaryota > Viridiplantae > Streptophyta > Magnoliopsida > Solanales > Solanaceae > Nicotiana > Nicotiana glauca. The sequence continues at coordinate 63,747 of MU751623.1, forward strand.
CATTTAGATTATAAATAAAATACCTAGTTATCATATATAATAAAAGACTCCTATTAATAGCAAGGGCAAATAGATATTTTGTAGGATAAAGGGGGAATTTGTCAATAATTTATATCTATATCTATGTAGAATAGGAGAAGAAAATCAATATGATGATGCCAAGTTTCACAACAAAAATTCAGCAACAAGTGTTTAATTTTAGGACAAAATTAGTCAGGTTAGTTAATAATTAATTACTCTTGTTGAATTTGAATTTAAAATAATTAAATATCTATATATTTTTAAGGAAACTATTATAAAAAGAAAAAAATTATAACTATGTATTTGAGATGAAATTTTTTTGAATAATTCATATGGTCATGCTATGTGCTATATGGATAAGATAAAACTAAAGACAAAAGCATAAACAATAATTTCGAGAAATAAATAAAATGTATAAAGATATAATTTTCTTATGTAGTAATCTTAATAAAAAATTGAACTTTCATATTAAATACAAAAGGGAAGAAGAATTCATTTTAATTTCTTATTGAAAATAATACAAAAATAATAATCATCACAAATGTTAGTAGATTTATGACACAGAATAAAAAACTTTTATGTTTAACCTTTGAACTAGTTCTACACCATCCATTTAGAAAAATAATACAATAGTATTCATATTACAGATAAAGACTAAATGAAAAAAATCAAATTATTATAGACCAAATGTATAAAGAGGAAAATATATATTATGTGATTCTATCTATACTTTAATTTTATTTGATAAATTTAAATAAATAAATAATATTCAAAAATATTATTGATAAATTTAAATATCCAAATAATTATGAGAAAGTCAGGTCTTGGAATATTTGAAAGCTCTCTTACTTTATGTTCATAATAAATGGATCCCTCTCGACCAACTCCTAATAACAGAAAATACCTTATTAAGGGAAGACAGAAATCATTTGGATTTGAAGCGAAATCAGTGGCGGAACTAGAGGCCAAAACCGGATTCGATCGAATCCAATATATAGCTTAGACCTGTCAATAAGGGCGGGGCCGGGCTAGCCCAGCCCAGTTCACGTGGGCTTTAGCAATTGACGGATTGGGCCGGGCTAGCCAATTATTTTGATGGGCCTTGTAATGATCAGTTCATCCCAGCCCTATGTGGGCTGCGAGCCGGCCCATTATTTTTTAAAATATAATTTATATTTTTCTTTAAGTTCTAACTTAAAAAGGCTAAATATTTAAAAGCTAAAAAAATCTTATTGAAATTTTTTTAGAAAACTTAATACTTATATTGCTCCAATATATCACAATAAACATTAAAAAAGTAAAAGACAAGACTATTTCATTCACTAAAAGTCAAAAGTTAAAACAAACTATTCAAAAGAACGTTCATGATGCTTATGGGATATCAAGTATATCATCTTCAACAATAACATTGGAATCCGCTTGTGAGAAGGTTGTCTTAACATCTTCGCTTTCACTTACATCTATAATTTGTATAAACTATTAGTTACTTAAATATTAAAAATATTAAAATTTTAAAATTAATTAACATTTTAAGACTTTGATCATTTAATATGATGAGCTTAATAAACTTTAATCTTAGAATACTCTTCTTGTTATTTTTTATGTCATATAATTTTAATTTTATATATTTTAAATACATATTTTTATTAGGCCCACGGGCCGGCCCAGTCCAGCTTCAGTCAAGCCTCACGGGCTATGGGCTTTTTCGGGCTGGACTTAAAAGCCTCGTTCATAAATGAGCTCCAATAATTCTAGCACAACCTTGCTAAATTACGGGCTGGACTGGGCTAGCCCAATGGGCTAAGCCCATATTGACGGCTCTAGCTCAAATAATACATTTGTGTTAATAATTTATTAAGTATGTACAAATATTAAATTTAGAATTCAGTTATTAGTGCATGAAATTATCGTCAAAAAATTCAAAACCTATAAAGTTAAAATCATGGAAGCCGTCCAATATCTATCAAGAGATCAAGATTTCAAATTCCATTGTAAACTGCTGTGACATGAATAAAAGAGTTCGAGACACACAATGCTTTTGATAATCAACAATCTAAATATTACCTGTACTGTATCAAACTGAAGTGCTAAATAAATTAATTAATTAATGAATCATTCTTTACACAACTCACACCTAAAAGAATTCCTTCCAATCCTACAAGTTAAGAAGAAAATAAACTATAAAATGAACTAATTAAAGAACATACCGAAAAATAGAATTATCAAAGGTATGGCAACGACTAGAAAAATGGTGCCTGTGGTGACAAGGCAAAACTTTTCACTACGATATCGCCTACTTCCGACTATAACGGTCGTCGTTACCCTTGATTTAAAATTTAGGAAATAACGGCTCCTTAGCAGTGAACATCAGAGTTTTTTTCTCAATCTAACCATTATTTTTCTACTTCAGCCGCAAAAATAGAGTAGAAAATACTTGTTTGCTTCTTCTTGATATGTTCATGTATATGCATTAGGTTTGTGTATAAGGGGCGGAGCTACGTACTAAATTTAGGTGCTACAGCACCCATTAAACTTTACACAACATATGTAAGAAATTTGAGGTATATAATATATAAGAAAAAGAAAGCAAATACCAACCAAAATTTTAAGTAGTTACTACATATCAAGAAAAATTAAACACCCACGAACATAAAATTTTGGATTTGCTACTGTATGTATATATAGGTACGAAAAGGAAGAAATTGAATCCAAATTTACTAAGGAATGTGACTTTTCTTCTTATTCTTGAATCTTGAGCTGATTCCTACTTGAACAAGCTTGTCCTTTTTTTTTTCCAACAAAAAATTCTTGACCAATGAGAAATAAAATTACTATAACTCGTTTTTACTGTAAAAAGGAAATGGATTCTCTTAACGCATAGAGCAACGATTGCGCTCATAAAGATTAACTAGAGAAGTGGACGGGCCTGGTAATTTTTACACATGCATTTCTGATAAGTCGCACACTATTATATGCGACTTATAAGTCGCATTTTGTTTCTGAAACTTCTAAGTTGGCGTATAAATCCGAAATTGCGTTCATAGTAGAGATGATAGAATTCTCCTGGATAACCTTTCCCCTTTCCCCGATTAGAAAAACCGCTCATCGCCCCCTCCGCCATAGCAAGCGATCTTCGATGTTTTTGAGTGATTTTTTTGTAGCAAATATTTTCTACATCCAACAACAAGCTCAAACCCAAGCTTCGTTGAAAAATTCCTAAAAGTGAAATGGCAGCTCCATAAAATTGGTGGCCTAAAGCCAAACTTTATTAAGAGGCCTTATACTTTTTTTCTTAGAACTTATACACGCATATATGCAAAAAATTAATCTTGTCATTTTTTTCATACTTGTTGTTTATAGCATATATTTTTAAATGACATAGTCTTTAGCTTCACATAGTAATATTATTATTTATATTAGAAAAAAATTCAAATTAATGAGTTATTAGACATGTATTTGCAATATGTTACCTTTGATATTGTTGTTGAAAATATATTTACTAATATGAAGATTTAAGTAGTTTAATTCAAAGTTTTAAAAATATTTTTACTGTTTAAGAGTAGACACCTTTCTTTCTTTTTTACAATTTTTTTATACTTTATTATTTTTTCTACAAACACTAATATTGTCTAATTTGAAATAAAGTTATAAAATCCATTATTAAATTTTTTTGGGAATCAAGGCTTTACTAGTCTCCTACTAGAGCCACTTATCCGCTCATGACATTCTCAATAAAATTTATAGAGTCTCACTCAAAATAAAGCAACAGTGACAGGAGCATTAAAGGCAACGAATTTGTCATTCAATTACCAAATGTGAATGAAGCTGGTTGAACAGTACGTCTATAGTGGGGCAGAAGTTTGTAAATAATATTGTTGATTGTCAATGAGGGGTGGCTAAACAAAACTGGTGGCCTAAACCAAAATATATTAAAAAGATCCCGAAACGTCTTTTATAAAATTCATATAATATTGATATACAAAAAAAATATACATGACTTTGATATAGTAGTGAGAGCTCAATTCATGATGTATGAGTTAGGCGCGCATCATATGGTATTGAATTCTTCCCTTAAGTAAAAATGGTAAAGGGCGAATCAATTATTCATCATATTTTGAACCTTGCGACATTTGCCTCGGGGAATTCTTAGTTAAAAAGATGAGATACAAAAGAACTTGCTTTCTGATACGTGGCTCAATCAAATGTGATCAAAAGAAATAGTTAATTTAGAGAATCGGAGTTGAAATTAGAACATAAAATCGTAAGAACCATGAAAAAAGATTATACATAAAGAAAGAAAAATAAAATTGATGAGAAGGTAAATATTGTTATAAAATAAAAGCAATGCAGTAAAATGTAAATAAGAAGAAATAGAAAGAAGAGAGAAGAGTTTTGTTCTTTCACTTTGGTGTATTTTTCCATTGCAATTACATGGTGTTTTATAGGCATAAAAAGTAAAAATGATTGACATAAAATAGGAAATTTAATCGTTCAACTATTCACAATACGGGCATCCAATGTAGTATTCAATGTAGCATCCAATGTAGTATCTAATGTACAAATTATTCATAACAAATATATTATTTAATTTAGTAAGAAATATTTTTTCCAATTAACTCACTCAATCTTACGTCTACCAAATATTAAAAATAATTAAAATTTAAAATCTTTTATTAATAATTATATAAATATAAATTATGAAATATATATTATATAATAATATAGTAGTACTTTATTTTTTATTTTTTGGGCCTTAATTATTTGGGGGCTAAGGCAAGGGCTTCACTTACCTTACCCCATAGCCGCCCTTGAATCAAGTTCTTTTTGTATTCGAATTTCACTACGAAAGAAAGGTATGTTCTCCACTGATATTCTAGAGTTAATTTACTCTTAATTAGGGATAATTTTGTTAAAACCATTGCTGCTCGACTCGAGGATTTCTGTTCCTTTTCTTCTAGACATGGCTGTCCGTATAGGTTTCTTTTGTTTTGAGTTATCATTTTGGTTTTTATGTTAGTGGCTTTGAATTGTACCCGTAGACATGTGATTTTTGACTCTCCTTAAGAATTTTTATATTTTAACACGTAAATATTTAATTTAGGCTTAATATAGCTATTTCAATTCATGGTAAGCAACATTCACTTTCAATCAAGAGGTTGTGAGTTCGAGTCTTCCCAAGAGGAAGGCGGGAAGTTCTTGGAGGAAAGGATGCCGGGGTTTATTTGGAAACAGCCTCTCTACTCCTAAGGTCTGTACACATTACTCTCCCCATACCCCACTAAGTGAGATTATACTGCATTGTTGTTGTTGTACTTTTATTTTATTACAAGAAAATAAAAATTACAAAAAAGAGGTTCATTAATGATTTGTTATCATTTTTAATCTTGAAAAAATACCAAAAAAATTATTTTGTTTAATGGTCGGTCTTATTTTAATAATTAATTTTACTTAAGTAGAGCTAATTAATATTTTTGATAGCACTTTTAGTTAATTAAACTAATTTTAAATATAGCTAGTTATAAAGACCCAAGTTTATAATCCTCAATATCAAATACCCATTAAGTTAATATTAGAGACGCTTCTAGATTCCTCTTTGAAACAAAAAATAAATGAAAATACCCTAACTACTTAACACAAAAACAGCTGGAGGGACTAATTGGCAAAATAAACAAAAAATAAACCTAAAACATAGACTTCTATTATAGGTAACGCCTAAAAAAATCTGGAGGTAATGAGCACAGCTTTTCAACAGGACCCCCCCCCCCCCCCCCCCCCCCC
>MU751624.1:0-19386 GCA_026770625.1 Nicotiana glauca
CATAAATAAAAGTTCACTACTTGAATTCAAATTTAAATAATAACAATTAGTACAAATCCGTTGAAACCCATCCTACAAACCCGGTGTCACAAGTGTATGAGAGACTACTGATAAGTAAAATAAAATACAACACCTATCCAAAATACAGTGGACAGGGAATAAGATACAAAATGCTGAAAGGAACTACACTAGCTGCGGGTCGCCTCGAAAAATGCAGCTCACCTAGTCCCAGAGTCATCCATGCTGCCACGCCCAGTAGGCTGCTAGAGGTATACATACCTGTGCAACAAAAATGCATAGAAGTGTAGTATGAGTATGTAATGAACGTGTACTCAGTGAGAATCCCGCCTAATCCCAAAGGGGTAGAGATGAGATGGTCAATTTTAACGCCCTTTAACAGTCCAATAATGATTCATCCTTAATATGCCCATACTAAATAGTGGATTTATTTTATAAACATAATTATAATCCAGCTAGATGAAACAAGTAAACACGTAATTCCTTCATAGGTAAATTTCTAGAATTTCTCTTTAAATATAATCTAAATATTTTTAAGCCACAAAAGGGCAATAATAACTTAATGAAGTTCAAGACAACAGCACAGACATGCGCAAATCATGCCGAGGTCAACGGCCCGCTCCAACAGAAATATAAATTGTGCACTGCCGAGGGTCGAGCGGCACGTACCATAGATGCATCTATTCTCACAGAGGTGTTCGGCCCGTTCCATAAATAAACACATATCCTGCTCGCGAATCATCCATGCGACGCAGGCACACATAAAATGCATGCTCAATCAGTCAAATAAGAACTTATCGGGAAATATTTATTCAAATAAAACCAATTCTCTTTTAACAATTTAAGAAATGAAGTTTAATCCTTTTAGAAATTTACTTACTAATTCGATGGGAGTTAAGCAATTCAAGCTACCAATGGGTTTCCAATTAATCCACGTACAACATGCTTTTGGGTCCTAACTACCCGGACAATAGCATAATAGTAGCTACGCAGGGACTCTCGTCACCTCGTGCATCCGTAGCCCCCACAAATAGGAGCACATAATCAATTACTTCACCTATGGGGTAAATTTCCCCTCACAAGATTAGAAAGGAAACTCACGTCGCTCCGAAGACTCATAACCGGCATATTACATTTTTCCGAAGGCTTGAACCGACGCACAATGCACCAAAACTGGCCAATTAATGACAAACTAATGAGAACATACTCAAATACTTGTTAGAAATTCAAATTACACAGATTCCCAACTCCACTTAGTGAAATGACCAAAATACCCTCAGGCCTACGTGCCCGGATTCCGAAATTTCTCGAAGACGAAGGTTACCCATGACCTTAGTAACTCAAATATATAATTTTCTCCTAATTCCATACTCAAAATTGTGGTTAAATTCGAAGAAATGTAAATTCATAGGTTTTCCACCAAAACCCCAAATTTCTATAATTTCCTTGCCTAAATCCATGTATAAACCTTGTATTTAACTCAAAGCTAGCATAAATTACTTACCTCTTGACAAATGACGAAAATGGCACCTCCAAACTGCTCTCCATCGACTCCAATGGAAGAAAAATAGGGTTGAAATGAACTCAACCCCGAACTTAAAACATCTCAGTGCCCCAGTTGCTTTTGCTTCTGCGGAAATAGTTCCGTTTCTGCTGATGTCGCTTCTGCGACTTTTCGCTCCTTCTGCGGCTTTGGGCAAAAGGAAGTTGACCGCTTCTGCGGTCTGGGAGCCGCTTAAGTGGAATCGCTTCTGCGGTCCCTAGGCCGCTTCTGCGATTTCCTTGGACCTGGCCCCCTTCCGCTTCTGCGAGCGTTTGACTGCATCTGCGGTCCCGCTTCTACGGTCCAAGAACCGCAGATGCGGTTATGACAGAAGCAGCAAATCTCAAGCCTTCCGAAATTCTACTTTTTGATCCGTTAACCACCCGGAATTCACCCGAGGCCCCCGGGACCCCAACCAATCCCAAAACACATTACGGACTTGGTCGAGGCTTCAAATCCCATCAAATAACACTAAAATCACGAATTACACCCCGATTTAAGCTTTATGAACTTCGAACTTTCCAACTTCTACTTTCGATGCTTAAACCTATCAAATCACGTCCGATTGACCTCAAATTTCACACACAAATCATATTCGACATTACGGACCTACTCTAACTTTCGGAATCGGATTCTGGCCCCGATATCAAAAAGTCAACCTCCGGTCAAACTTCTCAAAAACCTTCAAATTCTAATGTTAGCCAAATTGCTCCAAACGGACCTACGGACCTCCGAATTCACTTCCGATCGCGCTCCCAACTCTAGAATCACCATACGGAGTTATCACAGTCTCGGAATCCCAAACGGACATCGATAACGCTGAAATGCACTCCGAGCCTAACTTAAGAAATTTCTTCCAAAATGCTAACCTCCACAATAGGCGCCAAAACGCTCCCAGGTTATCCAATACCCGAACCGAGCATACGCCCAAGTCCGATATCATCATACGAACCTGCTGGAACCTTCAAATCCCGATTCCGAGGTCGTTTACTCCAAAATCCAATCCAAGTTCATTCTTTCAACTTTAAGCTTCTCAAATAAGAATTTTCATTTAAATTTAACTCTGATCTTCCTGAATTTAAATTCCGACCATGCGAACAAGTCACAATACCTGAAATGAAGCTGCTCATGGCCTCAAACTGCTGAACGACGCGCTAGTGCTCAAAACGACCGGTCGGGTCCTTTCAAACTTAATTTGTAATAAATGGTTATAGAAATTAAAATTAACTAAAAATGCGGCTAATGATAACAAGGACTAAAATTTTCCAAGGCATATGCTGATAACTATGAAAAAGAGTGAAGAACTAAAAGAAAACTTTTTGCTATTATATTGTTCAATATCGTACTGCTCATCCAAATATCAATCCCATTTGATGCCCTAGAAACTTTCTTATGACAATTAAAATATTAGTAATATTTATTATTCATGAATTAACCGAAATGTATGCTGCTTCTTATCATTTCATAAATTGATATTCTTTTAAAATCGCACGAAGCGCGTACATATTTACTAGTTAATCAATACTCTATGTTGGAGAGACGGAAGCTCACAGGAGAACATTTTTTTTTTTGGGCTAAATGGAACAGTGGCGAAGCCAGAAATTTATTCAAGGGTGTTCAAACTTAAAAGAAGTAGAAAAAATTCTCCGACAAAGGGTGTTCAATATATGTCATATACCTCTAAAATCGAATATTTTACTGATATACCGAATATAATTTTTCGACGAAGGGCGGTCAATTGACCGCCCTTATTGACAAGGTAGCTTCGCCCATGAGTGGAAGAACTTTTATTTAAGACGGAAACTAAAGAGTGTGATTATTAAACCAAGGGAATGTCTCATCGAAAGAGTTCCTGAAATGGCTTTGCCAAAATGTAATAAAGCAAAAAAAGGGGGTGCATCTCCGAATGCTTTATATGCTCCGGTTAAGCCATGTGAGGACAGGTATTTTCATAATTTGCCAGAGATCAAAGACGGATCTAGGATTTTAATTCTATGGATGCAATATTTAATATATTTTATTTATTTTAAATTTAATAATTTTTACATATAAATTTGTACTCCACGCAGAAATTATTAGTTCAATTGAACTCGGTAACTGTATGTTGCATCCGCCCTTACCAAAGAGTGTGCTACCATGTTACCTTTACGATTTATACGGTGCACCGGTGGATGGTCCATTGCTCCTAGGAGCTGCCTACAATTATGTTGTGGAGAACCCATTTTTTCTACTTAAATTAGAAAAGAAGAATAAAGACTAAATGAATGTATTTCAAAGATAATATTAGGAAGATACACAGCAGGACTTCATGAGACTCAGTAGATTCAAGTCATGCAAGTTGCACTAAATACTGCTTATAGTGAGAAAAAAGAGAGCGGAATTTTTCAAACTTCTTTATTCTCTACTCTCCTACTGTTGGGTTTTTTAATGTATTTAATTAATATATTAAATACTTAAAAGAGGGTGAATAAGAAATGGAGGGAAATAAAAAATTTTGAGTGAAATTTTAAGTTTCTCCCCTGGGTAAATGGGCATTGTCCCATATTGGAAGAGGAAGAGGTTTTTTATGGGTATATAAGCAATTGCTCTTCTTCTAGTTCTTAAAGAGTTCAGAAGAAAGCAAGCCTCGCCCCGTCGTCGCTCGCTCGCTCAGCTCGGCTTCGGTTTCGGCTTCGGCTACAACTACGGATTTGGATTTGGTCAAATGATTGATTGATTAACTTTTTGGACCAAATTTATTTATTAATAGTAAAATATTAACATAAATGTTATTAAATATTTATTTTAATAACAGAATATTAATATTAAATCCAATCCGTTTTTCTATTTTGGTAGCAGAAAAGTAACTATCCTCTTCAATTTTTCCTCTTTATTGTTGAGTAAATGGCCATTTATGTAATGTCATTTATGTTGTGACCGTTTTGCAGAAACAGGCATTCTGAAGAGTTGCACCTCTTCAGATTTTAGCCCAACTTTTGGCTATAAATACAACACTATTCTGCTCAAATTTCACTACGAATTTTTTGAGTTTCTCCTCATTTCTTCTGCATATTTTAACTTCAAAGAAAGCAACAGTAAGTGTGATTTGCTATTGAACTTTGTGTTCGCTGAAATACTTGGTTTTGAAGTACCACTACACCAGTGTGTAATTCGTTCTATCCTGGGAGGAAATAATCCATAACCTTGGGTACTATGAGGGGATTAAATACGTTAAGGAAACACTGTGAATTCAATGGGCTCGAATTGGTTTTCTGTCATTTCTGTTTATGTTCATTTCTGTTTATATTTATTTATATTTCCAGAATTATTTTATAAAATACAGTTTACTGACAAGCTTAAGGAATTTAATATATTTTTTGTATTTGTACTTACTGTTTCTGGAGAGTAAAGCTTGTGTGATTTTGTACTCTATTAAAATCTACGTGATTTTAACGTTTGTGTCATTCTTTACAGAAATGACTAATGAGAATGAGAACCAAGCTGTTCCAATGGTGACTACCAATGCCTCAACAAGCCGAACGACACCGGCAGTATTGGCACCGGCGGAGAAACCCGAAAAAATTTTCGGGATTGATTTCAAGCTGGTAGCAAAAGTTGTTCTTCTATTTGACTACTCTAAGTCTCCAGAAGTTCATCAAGGAAGATGTTCCTGTGTTGTCCGATGAAACTCCAGAAACTGAACGCTTTCTCGTGATTGAAGCGTGGAAGCATTCAGATTTTTTGTGCAAGAATTTATTCTAAGAGGGCTGGAGGATGCTCTGTATAATGTCTACAGTGGTGTGGAAACGTCAAAGGAACTGTGGATTGAACTTGAAAAGAAATACAAAATCGAAGATGCCGGGTTGAAAAAGTTTGTTGCTGCAAAGTTTTTGGACTACAAAATGGTAGATAGAAAGTATGTTATTACTCAAGTCCAGGAATTGCAAGTGATTATTCACGATCTCCTTGTTGAAGGTATAAATCAAATTAATATTGATGTTGAAAGTAGTAATCTTAGTATTTTTACTAACAGAAATTTTATTGAAGGTCTTGTTATCAATGAAGCATTCCAAGTACCAACAATGATTGAGAAGTTGCCTCCTTTGTGGAAGGACTTCAAAAACTACTTGAAACACAAACGCAAGGGGGTGTCCCTTGAAGATCTCATTGTTCGGTTAAGAATCGAAGAGGACAACAAAGCTGCTGAAAAGAGAGGCCGTGGTAACTCAACAATAATGGGAGCAAATTTTGTTGAAGGGAACAAAAAGAGGAAGAAGACTTCTAGACCGAAATACAACCCAAGCAAGAAATGGTTCAGTGGAAACTGCTACAACTGTAAAAAAACTAGACACAAATCTACGGAGTGTCGTGCTCCGAAGAACGACAAGAAGAAGGGTCAAGCAAACATGGTTGAAAAATATGATGATGTTGATGACTTATGTGACATGCTTTCAGAATGCAACTTGGTGGGCAATCCTAAAGAGTGGTGGATTGATTCTGGAGCCACTCACCATGTTTGTGCTGTTAGAGAAGCTTTTGCTACTTATGCTCCGGTTGGACCCGATTAGACGATTTCTATGGAAAATGCTTCAAAGGCCAAGATTGAAGGATGTGGGAAGATATTTCTCAAAATGACTTCCGGCAGAGTGGTGACTTTGAACAACGTCCTTCATGTTCCCGAAATTAGGAAGAATTTAGTCTCTACTGGACTTCTTGTTAAGAATGGTTTTAAATGTGTTTTTGTTTCTGATAAGGCTGTAATAAGTAAGAATGAAATGTTTGTAGGAAAAGGTTACCTCACTGAGGGCCTTTTCAAGCTAAATGTAATGGTTGTTGAAAATAATAACAAAATTTCAGCTTCGTCTTACTTACTTGAGTCAAATAAATTATGATATATACGTTTGGGTCATGTCAATTATAAAACCTTACGGAAAATGATTAATTTAGAAGTATTGTCTAAGTGTGAATGTGAAAAATCAAAATGTCAAGTATGTGTGGAATCTAAGTATGTTAAACATCCTTATAAGTCGGTTGAAAGGAATTCAAATCCTTTAGAATTAATTCACACAGATATTTGTGATATGAAGTTAATACCATCTCGCAGTGAAAAAAAGTATTTCATAACTTTTATTGATGATAATACTCAATATTACTATGTTTACTTACTTAATAGTAAAGATGAAGCAATAGACACATTCAAGCAATACAAAAATGAAGTTGAAACACAACTTAACAAGAAAATCAAAATGATAATAAGTGATAAGGGTGGTAAATATGAATCTCCTTTTGAACAAATATGTTTAGAATATGAAATTATTCATCAAACAACGGCCCTTTACACGCCCCAATCCAATGAGATTGCATAAAGAAAGAATCGTTCATTAAAAGAGATGATGAACGCATTATTGATAAGTTCTGGTTTGCCATAGAACTTGTGGGGGAAGCCTTCATTACAGCTAGTCGAATACTAAATCGAGTACCCCATTGCAAAACGCAATCCATTCCATATGAAAAATGAAAAGGAAGAATGCCCAACTTGAATTATTTTAAAGTGTGGAGGTGTTTGGCAAAAGTGCAAGTTTCTAAACCCAAAAGGGTAAAAATAGGACCGAAAATCGTTTATTGTGTTTTCGTAGGATATGCGACTAATAGTAAAGCATATCGATTTCTAGTTCATAAATCAGAAAATTCCGACATTCATAATAATACGGTTATAAAATTAGATAATGCTAAGTTCTTTGAAAATATATATCCATATAAAAAGGAATGTGAGTCGGTTGGTGAAGGATCTAAACGACTTCGGGAAGAAACAAAAGAAAGTACACTTAACCAGGAGGATCCAAAACGTAGTAAATGTCAAAGAATGTCTACTTCATTTGGACCAAATTTTGTGACTTTCATATTGGGAAATGAGCCTCAAACATTTAAAGAAGCTATGCCTTCTTCGGAATCATTGTTATGGAAAGAGGCAGTCAATAGTGAAATAGAATCTATATTGAACAGCCATACATGCGAATTGGTTGATCTTCCTCATAGAAATAAACTATTGGGTTCTAAATGGATCTTTAAGAGGAAAATGAAAGATGATGGCACTATTGACAAATATAAGGCAAGACTTGTGGTCAAAGGGTATAGACAACGAGAAGGTCTTGATTATTTTGATACATACTCTCCAGTTACAAGAATTACGTCCATACGAACGTTAGTAGCTTTAGCTGTAGTTTATGGTCTTAAAATTCATCAAATGGATGTTAAGACAGCCTTCTTAAATGGAGAGTTAGAGAAAAAATCTACATGGAACAACCAGAAGGGTTTGTGGTTCCAGGTAAAGAAAAGAAGGTCTGTAGACTTGTTAAGTCCCTTTACGGACTAAAAAATCACCCAAACAATGGCATGCGAAATTTTACCAAATAATGTTGTCAAATGGGTTTAAGATAAGATAAATGAATGTGATAAATGTGTGTATATTAAAAATGTTTTAAATCACATAGTCATTGTTTGCTTATATGTGGATGATATGCTCATAATGAGTAATGACATTGCCAATATAAATGCTACTAAGCGTATGCTAACTAGCAAGTTTGAATGAAAGACTTGGGAGTTACTGATTTAATTTTGGGAATTATGATCCATAAGACTTCTCAAGGTCTAGCGTTGTCACAATCTCATTATATTAAGATAGTACTTGAAAAATTCAAGCACTTGGCTTTAAAGTTGCAAAGACTCCAATTGACGTGAATCTTGCATTAGCAAAGAACAAAGGCCAAAACATACCACAATTTGATTATGCTCGTGTGTTAGGTTGCTTAATGTACATCATGAATTATACACGACCAAATATAGCTTGTGTTATAAGTAAATTGAGTCGATATACTAGCAATCCAGGTCAATCTCATTGGATGTCCATGAAACGAGTTTTGGGGTACTTAGTACATACCCAGGACTTTGCTTTGCACTACAGTAAATATCCTGCGGATGTCCCGACCCAAAATCCACTACGGTCGTGATGGCGCCAGACACCTCTTTCAGGCAAGCCAACTAAATTATCAATAAAATTCTCTTTTAATACCTTTGAAAATCTAGGATTTTTTTCTTCCATTTTTCATAATTAAAACAATCTCTACTTCAATTCAAATTAAGTAATAACTATAGTACACATCTTTCGAAAACCATCCCAGAACCCGGCGTCACAAGTGCATGAGCATCTATCGATAAGGAAAATAAAATACAACATCTGTCCGAAATATAGTGGACAGGGAATAAATAAAAAAAATTGCTGAAAGGAACAACACTAGCTGCGGGTCACCTCGAACAATGCAGCTCACCTAGTCCCAGAATCATCCGCGCTGCTACGCCCAGTAGGCTGCTAGAGATACATATACTTGTGCAACAAAAATGCACAGAAGTGTAGTATGAGTACGTAATCAACGTGTACTCAATGAAGATCCTGCCTAATCTCGAGGAAGTAGAGACGAGATGGTCAACTTCGACACTTACTAGAGGTCCAATAATAACATGGTGAAGATGTGAGGATAACATGGATTTATCTAGCATTTATATCTCATAAAGAAAGGGAACAGGTAACATATTCTCAACAAATCAAGGATTTTCGAGGATTACTTTTAATCATCTTATCAGTTTATATCAAGCCATGAAAGGCAATATAACCATTTAAAAGTCTCAGGCAACAAACAATATATATATGTCATGCGCAATCATGCCGAGGCGACGGACCAATCCAACAGAAATAAACTGTGCACTTGCCAAGGGTTGACGGCGCGCCTATAGATGCATCTATTTAATCTGCCGAGGCATTCAGCCTGTTCCAAAATAAACACATAGAGAAATTCAATCAAGGAGCCAACATGGGGCAATTATTCAAATAAAAGCTAATTCTTTTTAACCATTTAAGAAAATGAGGTTTAGATCTTGTTAGAAATTCATTTACGATTTTGATGTGGGTTAAACAATTCAACTGTTTATAAGATTAAAAATATTCAAAGTATAGCATGCTTTTGGGTCCTAGACTACCCGGACAATAGCATAATAGTCGCTATGCACGGACTCTCGTCACCTCGTGTGTACGTAGCCCCCACAATTAGGAGCACATAATCAATTATTTCACCTATGGGGACAATTCCCTCTTACAAGGTTAGAAAGGAGACTCATCTCGCTCCAAAGACTCATAACCGGCATTCTACATTCCTCTGAAGACTTGCACCAATGCACGATGCACCAAAACTAGCCATTGATTATACAAATCCATTAATATATGCTCAATTAAACTTTACAACCCAATTTGTAACAATTCATAACCTCGAACGAAAAGTTGACAAAAATTCCCTTCGGCCCACATGCCTGAAATCCGAAATTTCTCGAAGATAAAGTTTACCCATGAACTCACGAACTCAAATATATGATTTTCTCTTACTTCCATACTCAAAATCGTTGTCAAAATTCAAAAATACTAATTTTCTAGGTCTTCCCTCAAACCCCAAGTTTTTCTACAATTTTCGTGCCCAAATCTATGTATAAACCTTGTAATTAACTCAAACCTAGAATAAATTACTTACCTCATGACAAGTGACGAAAATGGCGCCTCAAAGCTGCGCCCCATCGACTCTAATGGAAGAAAAATGGAATTGAAATGAACTCAACCCCGAATTTTAAAGACCTCACTGCTCCAGACATTTCTGCTTCTGTGGAATTATCTCCGCTTATGCGGTCAAAACACCGCTTTTGCTGCTCCTTCCCAAACCACCCAACTTCCGCTTCTGCGCTTCCTTTTCCGCAGGTGTGGTCCCGCATCTATGGCTCTCTGACCGCATCTGTGGTCCCAGCTTTCCTCACCAAATACCACATTTGCGGTCTTCCTGGCCGCTTCTGCGGTTCCACACCTGCGGCCAAAACTTCGCACGTGCGAAAATACCAGATACCAGCTCCTTCAGCTTTTCTTCAACTCCAAAATAGATCCGTTAACCACCCGAAATCCACCCGAGGCCCCCGGGACCTCAACCAAACCTACCAACCAATCCCAAAACACGTTACGGACTTGCTCGAGGCCTCAAATCATATCAAACAATGCTAAAACCATAAATTTCACCCCGATTCAAGCTTTATGAACTTTGAACTTTCCAACTTCTACTTCCGATGTTTAAACCTACCAAATCATGTCTGATTGACCTCAAATTTTGCACAGAAGTCATATTTGACATTACGGACCTACTCCAACTTCCGAAATTGGATTCCGACCCCAATATCAAAAAGTCCACTTCCGGTCAAACTTCTCAAAAACCTTCAAATTTCTATCTTTAGCCAAATGGCTTCAAAATGACCTACGGACCTCCTGATTCACTTCCGATCGCGCTCCCAACTCCAGAATCACCATACGGAGCTACTCCCAGTCTCGAAATTCCAAACAGGCATTAACACTGAAATGCACTTCAAACCAAACTTATGAAATTTCTTCCAGAATGCCAACTTCCACAATAGGCGGCAAAACGCTCCCGGGTCATCCAAAACCTGATCCGGGCATACGCCCAAGTCCGAAATCATCATACGAACATGTTGGAACCCTCAGATCCCTATCCAGAGGTCATTTACTCGAAATTCTAATCCTAGCTCATTCTTTCAATTTTAAGCTTCCGAAATGAGAATTCTCTTCCCAATTCAACTCCGAACTTCGTGAAATTCAATTCCGACCACGCGTACAAGTCATAACACCTGAAACTGATCATGGCCTCAGACTGATGAACGATGCGCTAGGGCTCAAAATGATCGGTCGGGTTGTTACATTCTCTCCCACTTAAACATACGTTCATCCTCGAACATGCTGAGAACTATACTGAAGTAGTCTGAAATCACTGTCTAACACCGTATGCACTTTCCCGTGCTACCACAACTTAGTTGAGCACATTAGCTCGATAAATTCTGAAGACATTCCCTTTTTATTCAAGAAAATAAGCCATAGAGCCGAATTCCAACATCCGAAATTCTATGCTAGGCCTGTTTCCAACATATGATCACCACATCAGTAACTACATGCCATACCCAGACGCGACTGCATAACTTTGCTGAATTCACAACTTGCACCATTTTACTCACAGGACCACAATAACTTTCCCCAGATCAATTGACCAAAATCCCATGACTCTGATGCTCCCATTGCACCCCATGACTTACACGGGTCTTACTTTAACCTTTACAATACCACCACGATGAAAAGGTGTGCAGAAATTCATAACGAACTGCCGAGTCAACAAATCATTAGGTCCATACCCCTGACAAAACCCTCACCTCATTCAGGACCAAATAATGGTCTTATTTCCATAATTTACTTCATATACTCATATTGCACTGATCCTAAATCCAAAAATCTAATCTCACCCAGTACGAACTGCTCAGGCAATAAGCCACCCTAGAAATAATCAAAAGTCTCATATGATGCCACGATGTGCCAATAGGCCACCAATTCGAACGCGATACGAAAGGAAAATTAACTCTGGAAGGAATTACCTAACTCACGCTGTAATACGGACTTTCCTTAGAAAACAGGAAGCAAGGCACACAAAATAGCATATAGAAAACTATAATCAACATCCCACTATTGCGGTGTGCAACCCGATCCACACATAGATCTCACATAAGGAGATGCACATCGAGCTAAATTTGCTCATTACAACAAAATACCGACTATCGGTCATAAGCATGCTAAATGCATAATAACATCCCTGAGGGAACATATAGCGCCATAGATACAAAATTCAAGCACAACTGAGGTGCGATATACAATCTGAATCTCGAGAGCCATCTTGCCCATAATACATCATTTCTACGCGGATACTCAACACATAAGCAATTCCTCAACCTGTCTCACAAATCACACGGCGCAATGCATCACTACATGAAATATCTAACAATGAAATAACACCCTGACCATTCTTCCATAAAGGAACGCTTGCTGAAATGAACATAATTGGCCTAACATAGAGCCCATATCCACATTTAGATCCATCCACTGACCTTAAGTCGCTCCTGATCATATCAAACTAAGCCAATAACCTTTCAAAGGTCCATACTAATTTCCCTCTTCTCATAACACACAGGGACAACCATCATAACCGGAGTACCCATCCACAGTCCACAACTCAGTAACTGAGTGCCCTCCAGGCATATATCCTCAACTTATCGATATCATCACAAATCTTCATACTTGGTTTAACTTCTTCAATCAATCAAGTGACTACATGCCAGACTTATACGATCTTCCTGTGGGACTTGCTCCCACAACCTTCCGAAACACTTAACAGGTCCACACATCTTTTACCAGTCGCACTAACGCTGAAAAGCGATCAAGAATCCCTAACCATGATGCAAAGCCTTTTTCATGATACACCGATCTCAGGTGACGCTGATGACAATACCACTTACTTTAAATATCGAAACTCCTTTCGTGCTTATCCGAGCTCGTGACATCCTTATCGGCACCGAACTGCAACCTTGATTCCTTTCACTTCAAATCCCATACTAGTCACTGCACCCAACATGCCAATGTACGATAGAACATGACCCTTATCATAACCCGAAACTGCTAATAGGTCAACATTTCATCACATAAAAGCTTTTCACTGAACTCGCTTCAGGAGAAACATAACAACACACAAGCAAGTTCTTATAACTGTGGAAATACACAAATCTCTAAGTAGTGGTCTAAGGCACCATAGCCTTTCCGGAATCCACTTCCACATAACAAGCCATAACAGAAGAATGCTTCAGAATAATATCAATTACGGTGGCTGACAAGCCTCATACGCACAGCCACAGATCACTTGCATAACTTAATCATGCTGAAAGAGCTGATCTCTACCACCAACATGCCAACTAAATTATGGCTAACCAATCTATCTCCTTTCGATTCACCCTGATTGCCTTAGAAATAATACTAATTCCATCCAACACATAACATACTCCATTTGCACTCATCTCGAGTGACCTTGAATCACGAGACCATGTTGTCTCAAATCCCACGAACTATTTCATAACTCTCAAATGCTATACCGCAAGTTAAAATATCATAGAACATTCTGGGCACCTTCTCATAAGCTGCTACAAAGCTTGATCCTTAACGGTACTTATAGGTTCGAAATCATTAGGCACCATACTTTATCTTTTGAATTTCACTAGGACCGCTGCTGAGAGCCACCCGCTCTGACTCGGCCCTTAATATAATCAACCCCATGAGTCTTCCATCACCCGAATAACCTCTTGGCGAAGAACCCGCCGAATCACTTCCCTAGGAACCCTCATCTATACAAAACACACTCCCGGATCCTTCCCAAAGTTTGACATGGGCCAATAAGGCCAACGATAGCCCACCTTTAATACTTCTTTTGCTTAAATTACCACTTATGGTCATTTCCGTAGCTGAAATGGCCCATCAATATGCTAATAACCAAAAATCTCGCAAGTATTTAACCATGCAACACAATCATAAGCGGTTGGACTCTCCCACTTAGCATGAAGCCATTAGTTCACAAACTAGGAACTCACCCGTCCTCTTTATTTCCTATTGATATAACCTTGCACAACCAACTGCCAAAGTTCTCGAAATATTTCTGTAAAACCCCTTCTTATATTCTGACTCATCAATCATATTGCACAACCGATACCTTTGCTATATAACCGATATGATTCTTCGCAGAAGCCTTGCTAACCACGCGACCGCTAACTTGCTCACTTGGGTAACCCACCTATAGAAGCTCTCCTCGGCCTCTTCCAACGCCACTGCACAGGGAACAATCACTTCGATATCAATAACCTATACTGGGTCTGAGCTCACTTTCCAACTGCATTGGTCCATTTACCCCCCGTGGTCATCATTGAAATGTGCGGCAACGTCCTTTTAATTCAAAGTTATGATGCATCATTCTTCACTTAAGAGGCTCCCTTTCGTTATATTAGATCTCCTGCCGCATGATAGCCCATCCTTCTAATTAATTCTACAGGCTTCAATCGCCAGCCATTAAAATCCCAAATCATTCCAAACTCTCGTTAAGGTAGGTGGTCATCCCCCTACAAGGCACATATGTGACTCCACCGCTCTCCCACTTGGGCGGAACTCATTCCCTTAATCGATTACTCGGCCTTCCAGAAACTTTATCCACCGCTTGACACTTCCTACATGTTCTTCCTCATATATTGCTGCTCATTTGCTGCCTTAAATAAACTCTATCTTTGTGGCACTGAATCCACAATTGCTGCTAACCTTTAAACCTTTCCAAGAGTCATCTTTATCGAACCGTCATTACTAGAAATTCTGATTCGATCCTAAACCACTGTACCATGCGATATCTGACAGTTGTATCTCCAATAGTATTTCACAATATCCTGCCATAAAGGAGAATTGTAGTAGATTATAACATCGACGAACTTAGTGCATTCCAT
The DNA here is from genome assembly GCA_026770625.1 of Nicotiana glauca. Classification (NCBI taxonomy): domain Eukaryota; kingdom Viridiplantae; phylum Streptophyta; class Magnoliopsida; order Solanales; family Solanaceae; genus Nicotiana; species Nicotiana glauca. Next base: position 14,984 of record MU751624.1, read on the forward strand.
TAGGGCCATTACACCCCATCATAGAAGAATGCTCCACCACGCTTGCAATTACCAAGTCTCATTACTTCCACTAGCCCACATTTGACCATCCTTAGTCCGACTGCCTTTCCCTTGCCGGGAATTAAATGTTGAACCCCTTGATTACACACTGAGTAAACCTCCCTTCAAGTCATTCACTGCCCCGACGCGTGGGCAAACATCCTACCATCACACCAATACTGTGGAATAATCACTCATAAGCATCGCGACAACCTGTGCCTAGCTTCAAGGCTCTTAGAAGTTATGTTACTGAGTTGAACACTAGAATATCCTTCCATAAGGTGACTATAATAGTCCAATCAATTATACCGGGAGAATCATCCCGCACCACATTTGTAGTGCCATTACAATCCTTCAATTTTCGATTTATAACAAGCGCTCGCGTAAGATTGAGTAGGAAGAAATCAAAGGCATTAGCCTCAAAGGAATTAAACCGCACGATAAGGAAATCAAGAAGGGAAGTACTCCTAATAGCCCTCTAGCCTCCCGAGGATAAGTACAGACGTCTCCGTACCGATTCGCGAGACTCTACTAGACTTGCTGATGGCTCGTAAGACCGATGGGAACCTAGTGCTCTGATACCATATTGTCACAGTCCAAAATCCACTACCGTCGTGATAGCGCCGGACACCTCTGTCAGGAAAGCCAACTAAATTATCAATAAAATTCTCTTTTAATACCTTTGAAAATCTAGGATTTTTCCTTCCATTTTTCATAATTAAAACAATCTCTACTTCAATTCAAATTAAGTAATTACAATAGTACACATATTTCGAAAACCATCCCAGAACCCGGTGTCACAAGTGCATGAGCATCTATCGATAAGGAAAATAAAATACAACATCTGTCCGAAATACAGTGGACAGGGAATAAATAAATAAAAATTGCTGAAAGGAACTACACTAGCTGCGGGTCGCCTCGAACAATGCAACTCACCTAGTCCCAGAATCATCCGCGCTGCTACGCCCAGTAGGCTGCTAGAGATACATATACCTGTGCAACAAAAATGCACAGAAGTGTAGTATGAGTACGTAATCAACGTGTACTCAATGAGTATCCCGCCTAATCTCGAAGAAGTAGAAATGAGATGGTCAACTTCGATACTTACTAGAGGTCCAATAATAACATGGTGAAGATGTGAGGATAACATGGATTTATCTAGAATTTATATCTCATAAAGCAAGGGAACAGGTAACACCTTCTCAACAAATCAAGGATTTTTTAGGATTACTTTTAATTATCTTATCAGTTTATATCAAGCCATGAAAGGCAATATCAACATTTAAAAGTCTCAGGCAACAAACAATATATATGTCATGCGCAATCATGCCGAGGCAATGGCCCGATCCAACAGAAATAAACTGTGCACTTGCTGAGGGTCGACGATATGCCTATAGATGCATCTATTTAATCTGCTGAGGCGTTCGGCCCGTTCTAAAATAAACACATAGTGACATTCAATTAAGGAGCCAACATAGGGCAATTATTCAAAGAAAAGTAAATTCTTTTTAACCATTTAAGAAAATAAGGTTTAGATCTTGTTAGAAATTCATTTAGATTTTGATGTGGGTTAAGCAATTCAACTATCCATAAGATTACAAATATTCAAAGTATAGCATGCTTTTGGGTCCTACACTACCCGGACAATAGCATAATAGTAGCTACGCACGGACTCTCGTCACCTCGTGCATACGTAGCCCTTACAATTAGGAGCACATAACTAATTATTTCACCTATGGGGACAATTCACTGTTACAAGGTTAGAAAGGAGACTCACCTCGCTCTGAAGACTCATAACCGGCATTCTATATTCCTCCGAAGACTTGCACCAATGCACAATGGTCCAAAACTAGCCATTGATTATACAAATCCATTAATATATGCTCAATTAAACTTTACAACCCAATTTTTAACAATTCCTAACCCCGAACAAAAAGTTAACAAAAATGCCCTTGGGCCCACGCGCCCGAAATTCAAAATTTCTCGAAGATAAAGTTTACCCATGAACTCACGAACTCAAATATATGATTTTCTCTTACTTCCATACTCAAAATCGTGGTCAAAATTCAAGAACACTAATTTTCTAGGTCTTCCCTCAAACCCCAAGTTTTTCTATAATTTTCATGCCCAAATCTATGTATAAACCTTGTATTTAATTCAAAGCTAGCATAAATTACTTACCTCATGACAAGTGACGAAAATGGCGCCTCAAAGATGCTCCCCATCGACTCTAATGGAAGAAAAATGGGGTTGAAATGAACTCAATCCCGAATTTTAAAGACCTTACTGCTCCAGACATTTCTGTTTATGTGGAATTATTTCCGCTTATGCGGTCAAAACGCCGCTTTTGCGGCTCCTTCCCAAGTCGCCCAGCTTCGGCTTCTGCACTTCCTTTTCCGCAGGTGCGGTCCTGTATCTGCGGCTCCCTGACCGCATCTGCGGTCCATGCTTTCCTCACCAAAATTCGCATCAGCGGTCTTCCTGGCCGCTTCTGCGGCTCCGCACCTACGGCCAAAACTTCGCACGTGCGGAAATACCAGATACCAGTTGCTTTCGCTTTTCTTCAACTCCAAAATCGATCCGTTAACCACTCGGAATCCACCCGAGGCCCCCAGGACCTCAACCAAACCTACTAACCAATCCCAAAACACGTTACGGACTTGCTCGAGGCCTCAAATCATATCAAACAATGCTAACACCACGAATTTTACCCCGATTCAAGCTTTATGAACTTTGAACTTTCCAACTTCTACTTCCGATGTTTAAACCTATCAAATCATGTCTGATTGGCCTCAAATTTTGCACAGAAGTCATATTTGACATTATGGACCTAATCCAACTTCCGGGATCGGATTCCGACCCCGATATCAAAAAGTCTACTTTCGGTCAAACTTCTCAAAAACCTTCAAATTTCTATCTTTAGCCAAATGGCTTCAAAATGACCTACGGACCTCCGAATTCACTTCCAATCGCGCTCCCAACTCCAGAATCACCATACGGAGCTATTCCCAGTCTCGGAATTTCAAACGGACATCGATAATACTGAAATGAACTTCAAACCACACTTATGAAATTTCTTCAAGAATGTCAACTTCCACAATAGGCGCCAAAACGCTCCCGGATCATCCAAAACTCGATCTGGGCATACGCCCAAGTCTGAAATCATCATGCGAACCTTTTGGAACCTTCAGATTCCGATTCCGAGGTCATTTACTCGAAATTCCAATCCTAGATCATTCTTTCAACTTTAAGCTTCTGAAATGAGAATTCTCTTCCCAATTCAACTCCGAACATCCCAAAATTCAATTCCGACCACGCGTACAAGTCATAACACCTGAAATGAAGCTGATCATGACCTCAAACTGCTAAACGACGCACTAGGGCTCAAAACGACCGGTCAAGTCATTACAGCGGACATTGAGGGATACAGTGATGCAAATTGAATCACCGGATCAACTGATTCCAAGTTCAAAAGTGGATATGTATTCAATATTAGTGGAGGAGCGGTATCTTGGAAGTCGTCCAAACAAACTTATATTTCCCGCTCTACAATGGAGGCTAAGTTCATAGCCTTGGATAAAGCCGATGAAGAAGCTAAATGGCTCCGAAATTTCTTGGAAGATATTCCATTTTGGCCCAAACCCTTTGCACCAATATACATACATTGTGATAGTCAAGCGGCAATAGGAAGGGCTGGGAGCATTATCTATAACAGTAAATCTCGTCATATACGACGAAGACATAAAACCATTAAACAATCACTCTCTTGAGGAATTATCACGATTTACTATGTAAAGTCAAGTGATAATGTGTCGGATCCAGTTACAAAAGGCCTAACTAGAGAAGTAGTTGAGAAATCATCAAGGGTGTCACACCTCTTTTTTAGGGCTTACTACACCGTGAAGGGTATAATAAAAAGAGTTTTTCCAATTAAAGGACGGTCGGAACGGGATTAGTTATTTAAATTTTTTAGAGTCGCCACTTGAGAATATAATGGTGTCTCAAGTCACCGAATTATCCCGAACCGAGGAAAGTTTGACTCTGTTACAGTCTGCGAACTAAAAATCCGGGTAAGGAATTCTGTTAATCCGGGAGAAGGTGTTAGGCACTCCCGAATTCCGTGGTTCTAGCACGGTCGCTCAACTGTTGCATTTTGATTTTATCTGATTTTATTACATGCTAATTTATGTGCTTTTATTTATAAATTTCTTTCATTATTATTTATTTGAAAAGACTTGCGACATTGTGAAAGCACGTTTCCAATCACGTTGCCATCAAGGCACCCGTTTCCGTTAACACACTTCGACTTTGTCGAGATTTGGATTTGGGTTGCAATCAATGCACACCCGAGTTTAAGGAAGTAA